>JACGTP010000015.1:583766-825075 GCA_023678845.1 Mischocyttarus mexicanus | reverse complement strand
ACAGGAAACATTGTATATATTGTAGCACTATCTGTTAATATTATTTTATAACATATTTAATATTTTATCACAACTATATAGCGAAAAATCATGTATATATAAGCCAAGATTTACGAGAAAACACGATTTTTTCGCGATTTTATTCACATTTTGATTTTTCATTAAAAATGCACACAATTTTCAGCGATTGGATTATGTACTTCTTAATCTCTTAATGTAGACCAAATTCCGAACTTTTAAATTTTTTGCATTAAGTTTAGAGCTACATTCATTTCTAGCCCAAAATCAAGCTAATTTGACTAGACTAACATGTTTGATATGTTACCGCAATTTCTATTTGTTCGATATAACTAAAGGATTAATCTAGTAACTTTTGACCGCGTGCAAACGGAAAAAAAGGCAGCACTGATTCTGACACTTCTGTCATCTGTCAATATTTTTCACCGAGTACAGTGAAAAATAATTCTACACAAAATTGTTTACAAAGAACTTGTTTCTAATTTATGTAAATGTTGTTCTAATAATTGTTAAGTTATTTTTGATTAGATTCTTATTTATTGATCATTAATATACAAACATGCCTCGAGAATATGAAGGTGTCAGATATATCTCTGATAAACAAATGGTAATATTTGATATTGGCAGTGCATATACAAAGTAGGTAAATATTTTTTTTATTTACCGCAATATATTTGTTTTTAATAATATGAAATAAAAAAATTACAAATTAGATTTGGTTATGCGGGAGAAACGGTGCCAAGAGGGATAATTAGAACAGAAGTCAAATGTGCTGAATCCAAAGATGTGAGAAAAGTATTTGATTATTCAGACGTGGAGGATTTATATCAACTTCTTGTTGAATTTCTCCATTTACTTTTCTTCAGGTAACATTATAATATGTGCATTAAATTGAAATAATCATTTTAATGTTTTTCTATTTACTTATTAGGCATGTCGTTGTCAGCCCAAAAGACGCAAGAGTTCTTATTGTAGAATCTTCGCTAACTCCTTCTCAATTTAGAGATACTCTTGCTAAAGTAATGTTTCGACATTTTGAAATTGGCTCTTTGCTCTTTTTACCAACGCACTTAGCAACGATTAGTACATTAGGAACTGATACAGTCTTAGTATTAGATGTGGGTTATCAAGAGGCAACGTTAATTCCTATTTATGAAGGTGTACCAATTTTAAAAGCATGGCAAGCTCTACCACTCGCTGCTCAAGTTGTTCATAAGTGAGATTATTATCTATCATAATTAATATCGTATTTTTATTAATGTTTGCATTAAAAAAATATGAATATTTTTGTTTAGAAATATAAAAACATATTTGGAGAATAGTTTACCCGATTATAATTTGACTGAAGAAATAATTGAAGATATAAAAGTAAGAACTTGTTTTGTTACTACATTGGAAAGATCTAAACGATTAGGATCTGAAGATGCTCCAACTTCTCCACCAGCGGTTAAATATCCTAGTATAAAAACTGTTACTATTTTGGGAGAAATTCGAGAAAAAGCTTATGAAGTATTATGGGAAAGGGATAATGATAATCTTAGTATACCAACTATGATTTTGGATGCTATTGTTAAAGTAAGCTAATATGGTACATTATATAACTTTTTTCTTTTCATAATAATTATTTATTTATATTTGCAGTGTCCAATAGACGTCAGGCGTGTCCTAGCAGAGAATATATTATTAATAGGTGGTACAACAATGGCCAAAGGTTTTGCGAGTCGTTTAAAGGCAGAATTGTTATCTTTATTGAAAAGTGATTTATATGCTGAAAAATTAAAAATAAAAACATTTAAATTTCATACAGCTCCAAGTAAACCAAACTATACAGCTTGGTTAGGAGGAGCAATCTATGGTATTCCAGATTTCCCATCAAGAAGCCTAACGAAAGAAACTTATTTAAAATTAAACAGAGTTCCAGATTGGACTAATTTAATAGATAATCAAAGAGAAGATGCATTAACTTGTGAAATGTAATAAATATATATATAATATAAAATGTAACTTATATTTCTTATGTATTTATTATCTTTTAACCATATAGTTTTAAATAAAAAACAAAAGTATAAAGATCTAAAAACATCATTTTAATTGTATACTGTTATTTTATTAATACAAGATATTTATACATTTAAAAAATTATAATGTTGTGAGCAATGTAAGCTTTTCATTAAGTTGCAATTGTGTTTTTATCAATTGTGACAATGCAACTACCATCAAAAGATCTTTTACATTGCTGTTGAACATATCATCGAATTGATCACTACTCATTTTTGGTACCGAATGTACCATGTCCAAAAGAGCACGACCAACCTACAATAGTTTATATTAATAATCTTGTTTTTAGAAATAATAATAAACAGAAAAATATATTTACCTGATTGTCTGGTGGTTGCTTTCCAGCAAGAACATCATCGACATAATTAAGAACTTGTTCTAGCATCAAGGATAATTTAGAACTAGCTTCTGCGATTTGTGCAAGATCCATCATTGGTTCTATCCCTCCACCAGCCTTAACACCGGGTACTGGTACATGAGATTGTAATTGTGTTTTTGAACACAATTGCAAACCAACAACTTCGGGTTCATAGCAAGTAATCTACAAAATAAAATGAAAGTATTACAGCATAAATAAATGGTAAAATATACTATTTTATTAAAATATATAAAATTGTAAAATATAGTATTTTACAATTTAAAAAATACTATATTTTACAATTTATTTAAGATAAAATATATTATATTTTAATTATACCTGTACTTTTACTGGCGTAAACATTGAACCTTGTTTTCCTTTAGGTACTCCTAATGGAACACATACGTAAGCTTTAATTGCCATTCTTGTAGTATTAGCTAAAGTAGTGTCAACTGTTAAATGAACTGGATTGTTACATTCTCGTACGTAATATTCATGAATAACAGACGAATGAGTAGTAACCTGTAACAAACATATAATTATTTTAATTTTTTTTTTAATAACAGATATTTCTCTCTTTTCTTTATATATTCACTTGTCCTTTATACAATTTTGATATAACATATGAGTCATTGACAATTGACTCAACGTTCAACAATAATTGATACAACAATGCATATTACTTTATCAGCTTTTTCAACTTTTCGTTTAGAGAAGTACATTAATTTAGTGGCTCATATTTTAATGAAAAAAATATTAATAACCTCATTGCCTGTTGCCCACCAGCCAACAACATTTTCTTGAGCATTGACCCTATGATTTAACTCGTACAAGTCTACGCCATATGAAAGATCAGCTTCTACTTGACTTTCAGATTCTTTGTGTGGTACACAAAAACAATTAGTAACTTCAACGACACCCTTTTCTGAAGTTCCTACAACATTTAAATATCATTCACATATAATATGGATGCAAACGTAACCTTAATTTTGATGTCACCGCATCGTGGTAACAATTAACATAAAAAAAATAAATCATACCTAATAATGTGCCAATAACACGCAAAGATTCGGCTTTTCGGCGTTCATAAGCATCCACTATTTGGAATAAAACTACAGGATGAACTTTTACAGTTAAATTAAGAGCCATTTTATTAAAATAATATAAAATCTCTTCGGGTTAGAATTGGGAAGGAACGTCACTTGTGCAGGTTGCTCGTAACTTTCGATCGCTTCTTCGAGATATTTCGAAAGAATTTAAATTGATAACAATCGATTATCGAATTATAAAATTCCGAATAACACTAGCAATTTTTTATATTTTTCAATAAAAACAATATAAATTCAATAAATACAAATTTTAATAAATAGATTAATAAACGATAAAAAGAATAAATAAAATATCATATATGGTTAAGGACTCGTTAATGGGGTTATCATGTAACCATATATTATTTAGTAATTTCATAGAAACGCTTCTTGGCATCTTTTGGCGGAAACTCTGTAGAATTTGCTTTGTATTTTTGTTCTGTTACACTGTTATTACATCCTTGTAAACCGACAAAATTGTCATAAAATGAAAATATGTTTTTATATTACAAAATTAATAAATATTTTAAATGAATGATATATAATTTATAGAACAAGGTATTAGATTTAAGTTTATAATGTTCTTTAATTATATGTCTTTATTAATTATAATTTTATTATGTTAGTTTAGATAACAATAAGTATATGTGTAGTATGGAAACTCCAGAAACATTTCCATTTCCCTTCACGCCGTACAAAATTCAACAAGAATTTATGAAAGAATTATATAAATGTATTGAAAATGGTAATATGGGAATATTTGAAAGTCCAACTGGAACTGGAAAATCATTGTCCGTTATTTGTGGTGCCTTAAAATGGTTATTAGATCATGAGAAACTACAGAAAGAAGAACTTGATTCTAAAATTACTGATTTAGATAATAAGATTAAAATGATCGAAAATACATCAAATGATTGGTTTTTATGTCAGACCGAACAAATGGAATTTAATTTTAAGAAGAAAGAATTGGAATCTAAATTAGACGCTATTATTAAATACGAAAAGAAAATTCAACAATATAAAGAAAAAATTGATAAAAAGAATAAAAAAGAAAAAAAGGCATATATTAAGTTAAGATCTAATCCTTCCGATAAACATATAGATGATAATGAATCGATTGATCCAGAAAATGATGAAATTGATAAGGATTTATTATTGATAAATGAATTATCAGATTCAGAAAATTCAGCAGATGAAGAAGAGGTACAAGAAAGTTCTCATACAAAAATTTATTTTTGTTCAAGAACCCATTCACAACTTTCTCAATTTGTTAAAGAATTAAAGAGAAGTCCTTATTCAGATAATGTAACTGTAGTTACATTAGCTTCTAGGTAAGTTTTAATCTTTTTTTTTAAATTATCATTTTATAAATAAAAAATATAAATGATTTAACTTATTTCAGGCAGAATTATTGTATTAATAAAGATATAAAGAAATTAAAACATAGTAATCTTATCAATGAACATTGCTTACTATTACAAAGGAAAAAGACTACACGTAAAGAAGAGAAATCAATTAAAAAATTAAAAGTAACAAAAAGCTGTCCATTTTTATCAGGAAATCAGGAATCATTGATGGCTGAATTATTATCGGATATTCATGATATCGAAGAAACTATTAAAAAAGGAGAAGAACTTAATACTTGTCCATATTATGCAGTAAGAAAATCTATTCAAGAGGGTCAACTGATACTAATACCGTACAATTCTATTTTACACAAGAATACAAGAATTAGTTCAGGAATAAATTTAAAAGGAAATATTTTAATAATCGATGAAGCTCATAATTTACTTGAAGCTATTGAAAGAATGTACGGTGCTTCGATTACAGGAAGAAATATACTTCATGCTTACAATCAAATGTCACAATATCAGAAAAAGTATTATTTTTTATATAAAATTATGAACCTGTTATATAATATTATTTTATAATACTATTTAAATATTATAATAATTTATTTCAGATATCAAAATTTGTTTAATGCTAAAAATGTACTTCATTTAAACCAATTAAGCTTTTGTTTGAAAAAATTTTTAACCGTTTTTGGAGCTACAACAAAATCCCTTCCAACTGATAATGTCAATGGTGACTTATCATCTAAATTATATACAATACAAGAATTTGAAAGAACAACTGAAATTGATACTTTGAATATCTTCGATTTAATAAGTTTTGTGAAAAAATCTAAACTTGTTAATAAATTAAGAGGTTTCATAGAACAGTATGGCAATAATGTTAAAATCCATGAAGATAATAAAAATAAAACTGGCATAACTCAATTCTTAAAGTCAATTAGTAATATTAATAAAGAAGAAAACGTCGAAAGTACAGAAGTAATACAAAATGAAGATGAAACAAATAGTCCATTAACATTAATTCTTAGCTTTTTAGAATGTTTGGAAAACAATTGTGCTGATGGCCGTATAATTGTTATACCAGGTCCTACTGTTGGAAAGGGAATTTTAAAATTTCTTTTATTAAATCCAGCAGCTCATTTTCATGATGTTGGTACGTATATATAGAATATATTTTTTTTTTTCAATATAAATAATAATAAATTAATAGAAATTTTATTTTTTACAGTAACAGAGGCCAGAGCTGTAATACTAACTGGTGGAACCATGGAGCCTATATCTGAATTTACTGAACAACTATTTTTAGCAGCGGGTGTTAATCCTGAACGAATTTTAACATTTTCCTGTGATCATGTAATACCTCCAGAAAATATTATATCCAACATCCTTACGTGTGGTCCAACTGGAGTAGAATTTGAATTTAATTTCAAAAATAGACAAAATATAAAATTAGTATGTGCATAATACCATGATAAATTTTACACATTATTTATATTAATTTTCATAAAAATTAATTTAAAATTATGATTTATTATTTTTAAATTTACAGTTAGATGAACTGGGAAGAATGCTAATAAATTTTTGCAACATTATACCAGCTGGTATTGTAATATTCTTGCCATCTTATGATTATGAGAATATAGTGTACGAGCATTTATATAAATCTGGTGTAATAACTAAAATTCGTTTGAAAAAGCAGATATTTCGAGAACCAAAATCAACTTCTCAAGTATACGTTTATTTATATGTATATGTATATATATATTTTTTTTAAAGAAATATTTTGATCGAAATATATTTGTTTCAGGTCAATGATGTTTTAGAACAATACGCACGATGTATAAATTGTCCAAAAAATCCACAAAATGGATCTTTATTATTTAGCGTTATTGGTAATATCAAATATTTTATTATACATATTTATGCCTACAATAAACTATTGTTACACTAAGTTACAAATATGTATTTATATGCATATATGATCTAAATGTGTTCTATTTCAGGTGGCAAACTAAGTGAAGGATTAAATTTTTCTGATGATTTGGGAAGATGTATTATTGTAATTGGAATGCCATATCCTAATATCAAATCAATGGAATTACAAGAAAAGATCAAATATTTAAATGAAAATGTTGTATGTACTAAATTGTGTTTTTTAAATTTAATTTTTTAATTCATACTTAAGCAGAATTTTTTAGTATCTCTTATATCATTGCTTATAAAAAATATAACAAAATAGAAATCAGATGCTGGACAGAATTTCTATGAAAATTCCTGCATGAAAGCAGTAAATCAATGTATTGGACGAGCTGTACGGCACATTAACGACTATTCAAGTGTAATATTAGTTGATAAACGTTACCGTTACAAGATGAAGGCACTACCTCGATGGATTCAGCGTTCATTAACTGTCAGTGAATCATTTGGAAATACAATAAGCTTGATAGCTAAATTTTTTGATGCAAAAAGAAAGAATACCTAGAAGATGTATTATTTGTGTACTCTGTTATTTATTATAATGTATATAATACATGTAAGTATATTTTTTGTATTTATCTTTTACTTACACTTTATTTATGTATGGTTTTGTGTTTCATAAATATCCGCATCTTTACATATAATTAGCCAGTTGTATTCCGAACTTGTATGTGAGATCATGACAATATACTTGACCCGGATACAGAATAGCACATGGAAAATGTGCCTGAAAAAATTTATATTATAATAAAAATAAAAGAAAATATATCTATCGTTAATAATATACATTTTAAGCATATTAATAAAATACATTTAACGTGTAAGCATTTACGCACATAATTAATAGCATTTGGATAATTCTGAGGTTGAATACTAAAAGCACAATTCTTTTTATAATGTGCTCCATTTTTCCCTGTAAGAAAGTCTAGTGGTTTTACATCAAATGATAAAAATTCCTCTTCATTATCTTTAATTTCTTCATTTGTACTCAAGTA
The DNA here is from genome assembly GCA_023678845.1 of Mischocyttarus mexicanus. Lineage (NCBI taxonomy): Eukaryota > Metazoa > Arthropoda > Insecta > Hymenoptera > Vespidae > Mischocyttarus > Mischocyttarus mexicanus. The sequence continues at coordinate 817,226 of JACGTP010000015.1, read as the reverse complement.
ATTGTTAATATTTTCATGATCTACCTTTAATGGCGTGATATTTATATATTTATTTAAAATGTTCAATGATATTAAACAATTTTTCATTACTCACCTTTTCTTGATGCAGGTAATGATCGTATGTTTCAAATGTCGAAGGAGAGAATTGTTGTAATATACGTCCACCAGTATAAAATTGGAGACCAGGCTGATCTGAGTAAACTTCTAGAACGCTAATTAATACAATAAATATAATATTTTTCCACACTTTATAGGAAATATTATTTATGTACCGTCCAGATTTCATATGTACTGCTCGAGCAACAAATGAACTACCAGATTGCCAATTTTTTGTTATACAAAAGTTGTGATCAAAACCTTCTCCTGGAGGAACCTACAGAATAATGAAATACTACATGTATAGGTTCTTTATTTTTCATTTATTTATATTCTTATATTTCTAAATATGATTTTATGGTTTTTTCATGAGTTTTCTATCATTTTTTGTTACCTGTTTTTAGTATTAAAAATATTTATATGGATAATTTTATATATAATATAATACTTTCTCCATATATTCTCCTAGAAGTCTTGGTACACGTAGATCCATAATTGTTCCACCTACTCCTCTGATAGCTCCCGTTGGTATGGGATCTAAATAATCTGCAAAGGTCCATCGATCACAATTTAATAATATTTTATGTTTTCTTAATTCTTTTTCACCAGCATCCTATAAATTATATATCATATTACATTTAATAATATACACATACTTAATAAAATAATAATTATTATTATTTGAAATAGTATCACATATGGTTACTTACATGTCCAGCAAGATTAAATAAAGAACCATGTGACATATTTATTATAGTTGATTTAGATGTTGTCGCACGCATATGTATTTCCAATTTGTTATCTGGTGTTAATTTGAATCTTACTGTAGCTAATACTGCACCTGGATATCCTTCTTCTCCATCTTTGCTCAAATAACTCATAACAACGGAACAACCGTCGATATGCGAGTTCCAGATTTGTCTACCAAATCCATTTGTCTACAACAATTTCTAGGATGCTTTTTCTTATCATCTTTATTATTTCTTAATAGAAATATATAGAAAAAAAACTTAAAACATTTTACCCCTCCATGTAAATGATGAATATTAAGATCATTCTTAGTTAATTGATAATCTTTATCTTTGATACTGAAACAACCATTTTTTATACGATTTGCACATCTGCCCAATACACATCCAATAAATGGATTAAACACAGGATTCGTGTAACCTGAAAAATTAAATTCTTTTTGCAGAGATACGTAAAATAAAACGATAATATAAAAATAATGAAATATATTTTTAACTTATGACATTGTACTTTTTAAATCATCAAAGCCAAGAACAACATCTTTACTATGACCAAATTTATCAGGACATTTAAGGGATATGATAGATGCACCCCATGTGATAACAGTAACTTCCATCCGGTTATTATTTATCATAGTATAAGACTTAACAATTATAGGCTTTGATTCATTCAAACTTTGTTCACTATATTTAGTTAGAGTTTTTGAAGATTCTTGCTCATAATTTGGGACCTCTCCTCTGTATGTTTCATAATTTAATAAATCTATAAAAAATCGTTATATATACATAAATATTATAAATGTACATATATATATAACATTTCTATGCATTATTCTTCAAAAATATATAAAACATACCGGGATAAATTTCTCCAAATACCCCTTCTATGATAACACCATTTTTACACCCACAGCCATAAGAATCCATGATATTTTCAAAATTTAATATTTCTTTATTTCAAGTATTATTTAATTGCCGTTATTGTTATATAATTAGACATACGATATTAATTAATTTTTAAAAAAAGAATTTTTAATATCACTTTATTGTATTAACAGTAAATAAACTAAAAATTTGTTTTACTTATATTGAAGTTTTTTTTTTATAAATAAAATACAAGTTGACAGTAGAATATCGTTGATTTGCACAATCGCAAACAGTGATAAATAAGTTTTATTTTTTAATGAATATAATACACTGTAGCAAGCATTGTACATTCTTGCGGTTGAAAAAATCCGAAATCATTGACGTAGAGTAAATATCTTTGGTTCGATTTTTGTTCTAACATTCTTAATAAAAAAAAGGATAACAGAAGCTAAGAATTCAATAATCTTTTCGTCGTTATTTAAAATCATTTATTATAATGATAATAATTAATAATTAATAATTAATAATAATAATAATAATAATAAAAATAAAAATAATAATAATAATAATAATAATGATAGGTAATAATAATAATAATAATAATGATAATAATAATAATAATAATAATACGTCGCGTATATCATACGCTTGATGTTATCGTGATAATAATAATTATTATAATGCATATAGTGTCCGATTATTATTTATAATTTTTATAACTAATATTTATAGAATAATGTACAATACTTGAAAAAATACATGAGTTTTTAGTGCATACATGTCATATTGAAAATTGTTTTTTTACGTTTTTGTATTCTATTATAATCTCAAAAGCATTTTTTATAAAAGCAGTTGAAAGTAAGAAATTACTTTTTCATTTGCTAATGTCAATTTAGTTTCAAATTAAATATTTTGTGTGTCCACCAAAAAGAAAAAAAAATAGCATAAATAGTATTATCCAATATTATATTTGAAATTTGTTTTTTTTTTATTGTAATAATTATCTTAAACTTTTTTTTTATAATTATGTTCTTTCATAGATTTCTTTGTATTCAGAAATCCATTCTGCGTTACTTTTATTTAAGGCGCACACCAAAGCAATCATTTGTTGCTTAAATACACGTGGAACACATTGCACTCAGCTGCTTAATTATATTCTTATAACTATTGAGTAGTTTAAATAATTCTCATATTTTTATATGGAATCGTGAGTTGATTTTTTCTTTTCTCATTTTTCTTTTTTTTTTCTTTTTTTATAAGCCTGTCCATAATAAAAAAAAGAAATTAATAAAAAAAAAAAATACAATGTTATGAGAATGATCTATATATATATATATGTATATTTGAAGAACTGTGATATCTCCCCGTCATAATAAAATTATATTTATATATATAATATATATATATATATATATATTATATATTTTTTAAGTAAAACTACATTATCCTTCTACAGACAAGTACACGTACAAACATGAGGGGGAACTATCACAGTACAAATGTTCAATCAGACATTTCATTTACAGTTAATTTCTTGGTCATAAAATGTTATTGTACAAAATTATTAGATTGCAAGCAACACATGCAAGTTTGAATGTGAGTTATATCATTATATATATATATATATAGATATATATTATTTACAATTTAATTTTATTTTATAAGAGATAGGTTTTTAGTGTGTGTATGTGTGTGTGTATATATTTGTATGATTTGGTCATATTATATTTAAGAATACGAGAGAGAATTAAAATATAAATCGGTACAACTCTATTTCTGCAAACAATTCTTTTTATATGCAGCATGTATAGCATTTGAACATTTTGTCAAATATATTAATACTGTCGACCAAAAAAAGGTAATAACTTTAATAACTGATAAGTATTTATTTTGTTTGTAATTTACTTTAAATATACCATTAAATAATGTTAGATATCGCATCTGATAGAATACAAAATCTGATTAATTCTTCTTCTTCTATATAATTTAATCTAAACAAGTCGTAATATATAAAAAATAAATATAGCTTAGACTAGCACAGGTGGCGATTATTTTACGCCGTTATATAATTCATTACATTTATAGCTGCCGAACATTATTATATCCTCATAGAATTAAATTATCATAACTATTAATTCATTGATATTAGCATTCTAAAATTTTGTTAAACGTTTCTTCTCGAGATTATTTTGGAAGCATTTTGAATTTTTTTTTGTGTCACTTACATTAAATATGTGATACTAGCACCGCAAAATGTCTTTGTATGGCACAGAAAGGTATACCCATTATAAATTATATTCCTCAGCTTGATATTAATTATGTGATATAACCAATTTACCTAAATCTTTCTCTCTATATTACATATAATGTATATATAATAAAATGCAAGATATCATCTCTCTCTTAAATGATTTATTTAATATAATAATGTGTCAACTTTTCTGTACTTAACAAAGATAGAAATGCATACTGAACTTCCATAAATCTTAATTCTTAACAAAGATCTTTCTAGTGAAATGTCATTATTCGCATTTAAAACCAAATCGATCCAGATACGTTTTATAGATAATATACCGTTGATATTAATATAATAGATCTATCAGTAAAACTATATTATTACTACAACTTCAACGATTTAAAAAACATTCCATTGTAAAAAATGATGCTTTATGATGAAGCACTTTTCTTTTTATAATATTCCTACTTGTATATTATTTACATTGTAGTATATATCCTACAATACTGATTTTTATCAATCAGGAAAGTATCATGCTGATCCAATTGTACTCTTTTAAAATAAAATTTCTATGCTTTATTTGTGACGTAATTTCAATGTATATAATTGTAGAAATAAAGAAATTACTTTTGATTTGTATAAAACATAGTATAAAATACATACGTAAAATATAAATAGAGATTTTGATTGATTTTTAATATTAAATTAAAATCATATGTTAATTATTACCTGTTGCTAAGATTTGTAGTACTCGTACTACATATTACATATATGAGAATTTTGCACTGTATGAGCACATACTACAAACTGTCACCTATGTTTATACTTTCATACTTTAATTTTCATGTAGAGCAACTTTGTCTTATATGTGAGGGATGAATACTGATCTAATCCAACTCACTATGCGTACCATATAGTAATTTCAGGCACTACTTATTAATAATAAATTAACAATACATAACCTTACAATGTTTAGTTAGTTATTTTAGTAGTTTGATAAGTATATTAAAAGTGAATGATACCATTCACTATTATCTTTCACACATTTCAATTGTAATTATATATCAAATTGAAAGTATATCCTCTCAAAATTATCTTTGATGAGTGTGCATTGTATTTTATATGCACATTTGTATTACTATTGGCTTTCATATCTCCAAGGTGTATGTAGTATATTTGATTTAATTCTATATGCGCCTAAGAGATATGTATTATACAAATTGTACAAGGAATGTAGGCATAGTTGATCTAATATAAAGTGATAATTATCAATTAGTGCTTATTTTGTATGTACAATATTGATTATTTATATGAGGTGTTTTAATTCTAAAATCACTTATAAACAGATTGTACCCTATATAACTGTACCATTTGTAGAGTACTATGAATGTTGACTAAAATATGATCTACAGGCATACTACCAGTTCGATGCATGCCCCTGTATTACATAAAAAAAAAGAAGTACTCTAACAAGTGTCTCAGTTGGGTACACAATTTATCTTCAATGATAATTTTTATAAGTACATATAAATTCTTACTATACAACTTTTTATTATATATATATATATATATATGTACCTATAATTTAATATTATATATATATATATATCTAATATCTTTCAATTTTCGTATGAGTATGCATATTCATTGTGTTTTATTTAACTTTACATGGGAAGATAATAAAATAATATTAGAAACCGCGGCGAAATACATCATTATAATAACATTGTGTATTTTTTATGGCTCTATTATTACAGTTAGTAACTTTAAATTTCGGATAACAACAAAATTTTATTATGTCCGAATGTTAAAATTACTTATTGTATAAATATAAAAAAAAAAATCTTAAATATGCCATATATAATTCAGTGCCTATTATGATTCAAAATAAATATTACAATGGAAGTAGAGAGAGAGAGAGAAAGAGAGAGAGAAAAAGAGAAAGAGAGAGAGAATTATTATAAATGACATTACGAATAAAATTAAAGAATTACTGATGAATAAGTGTATAACAAATAGTTGTAAAAAATAATATTCGTATATCTTATATAAATTTCATTGGAATGTTATTACTACAATACTGAATATTACTGCAACATATATATATATATAATCGTGCTAATTAGGAAACAATACATTATTTATTTCAACCACCGTTAATTAAAAGAACATATAAAAGTCTCTAATAAACACTTTTAATACAATTTTACTTTAAATAGAAATTGTAATACAACAATATACATATTACTATTTGTTTTCACTTTTTTTATCAGTTTGATAAGGCATACACATATATATGGAATGTATATATATAAAGATATTACAAATAATATATATGAAACTGTTTCTTTAAACCATACTACGTAAATGTAGTTGTTTATTAGTCATTTGAATATATATATATTCCTATTATTTTCATGAATTATTGTGTAATGTAAATTGTAATGCAAGAGACACAATGATTCTTTGTTCATTATATATAGATTAATATCTTATTAGAGAATCTTCTTATCTCAACTAACAAGTTAACTGGAATGTAAAATATTCTTAGTGTACAAGATTTTCTGCAGTATTGTTATATGAAAACATTTTATAGGAGGCAGTGTTTTAATGACGTAGATCGTAATACATCCGCACTTATAACATTCCTATTGAAGTATTTCGCCGCATTCCATTAATCTCTCAATTACTCAAATTACAGTGTGTTTGATTATTATCGAAATGAATAGATTATAATGGCTATTAAGTCTTTCTATCTTCCCATTATTTTAAATAAGCCAGTGCTATGATAAAAATTCTCTTTCTAATTCAGAGATACTTGGTTTTCTATTTCTATTCGGACGTCGGTTAGCTTGTAAAGGTACTGTCGCATCTTGCGTTTGTCCATGCACAGGAATATCTAATAATGTTTCCCTATGATCGCGTGAAACTCCTTCTCGATCAAATGTTACAGGAGAAAATCGAACTCTACTTATAGAAATTTGACTATCTTTTGCTGAAACATAACTCGAATCTTCCGACGTTAATGAATCTGGTGGTGTAGGATTCGTTGGCGTACAAGATCCTGAATTATTTTTACTTGTTCCTTTATTTGGGGAATTATAAGAATAATTAGATCGTTTCAAACTTGAACGTAAGCGAGAAACTACCTCAAGATTACTTGGACGTTCTCCGGAATTTGAATTTGATTCGTGAGAATTTTGACGCGATAAAAATGACGAACCGTATTCATGATTAAGGATACCAGAATTATATAATGCTATATTTGAGATAATATTTGATGATCGCTGATTATAGGAACCTGGTGGATATAAAGAGTAAATTTCCTCATCCTCTAAACGAAATGTTGGATTAATGTTACTCTGACTTGATGTACTTGCATTGGAAACGTTCGATGAGGTGCGGTGATGCGTGTACGAAGGAAGTCTTGATGCAGGTCGAGCAGTATTATTTATACTACTTGGATTGTCATATGCATGTGGAAATTCAGGACAGTCTAACATTCGTTCACTATAAAAAGACAAAGATAAATGGTTCATTTCTCTTACTTTTCGGATGAATATATTTTGAAAATAATATTAAATACTTACTGATAATCTGGGTGTACAAAATAAGATGGTTCAGGTGGATTACGTCTTACTGATGGAACAACTGAATACACTGGTGGTCCATAATCAGGAAATGGTGCAACATTTCCCATATAAATTGTAGGTCCTCTTTCTATACGTTCAACTCTACTCGTATCAGATGGGTATGCATCTTCATTACTCGTACTACTACTTTTTCTACGTGGGCTTGGTGTTGGTGCATTAGAACCTATAATATTGACATAATGTTGCGGTGAATCTGTAAACCGTAAAGGTTTATCTGGTATGAGACTAGGAGGAAGACCTGGAGCAATACCACCCATATTACTCAAAAATGGCCTGTAACAAAAAGTATTATTTAATGAAAGTAAATTTTTTATTAAAAAATTCATTGTATCGATATACAGTAGAGCCTCGATTATTGGAACATAATAATCAAATCAAAATCTTGCTGTAATATGGAATTCAGTAATACGCGGTTCTATTAGTTGAAACAAAAGTTTCCCCAAGATGAAAGTTGTCCTTTTATTACCAAAAATGTAAATTATCCAAACACTTTGTTGTCTCCCAATTTGTTCCGATAATCGAGGCTCTACTGTACATTTAAAGTTTTGAAGTTTACACTCAGACCATAGAGGTGTACCTATAATGACGAGCTGGTCCATGATAAGTATTATGAGGATAGCCACTGCTCGAACTAAATTCATAGTCAGGGCCAAGGTAACTAGAATTACGATTAGATCCAATTTCTGCATGAAGCCACCATCTTGGTAGATCATCTTCGCACTCATTTAATCGTGGATGTAGTCTTGGATGAATTGGAGATATGTTTGACATTCGCACATCATACCCTGTAGCCACACCAGCCAACATGGCTGCGATATTGTATAATACCAGCTCAATTATGCTTAACTTTGGTTTTTTCATTTCACCATTGTAAAGAGTAGCCATAGGAACAGGCATTGGCATGATGTAAGGACCAGTCAATCCAGGTGTTAAAGAATAATCCGGTGTTACCCATTCGGTGGAGATATCAGATTGAAATGTTGTACAATCTATAAAAAACAATCATATTTCCATAATAATAAATATGTTGTCCATCTTAAGATTTATCGACATCATCATAGTAATATTTTTTGTTTCTTAGTTTCAAGTAAGTTTGTATATATGAAATGATATTAATTATTCATAACTATTTCTTTACAATGGTTATTGAACGAACGCTTTTCAAATTCATTTGTGTGTCTTACCTTTATGAAGTATCTAATATAAAATTTTATTACTCTCTCCGGTAGTAATTTTTACCTTCAAAGATTTTAATTAATTAATAAAAAAAAAACTGTATATAAGCATAAAATATAGCATGCATATTTTATATTTGAAAAATATAATCTATGCGTATATTTCTTGTTAAAATCTTACAAGTTAATAAATTTATTCAAACGGGATTTCTTTTTTTATTAGGGAATTATAATGATATTAATACTGTTATTTAGATTAAAAGTATCTAAGATATTGTAATTAATTGAAGTATTTAATAGGAGATCCTTATAGTTGTTAAAAAAAATTAAATTAAAGAACATTTATAGCAAAGCAAGCAATATCGAATATGTTAAATTAAATTAATATGTAATTGTTATTAGTATTTTTATAATGAATACGTAAAATGGTGATACAATGTATTTATTTTGAATCGATTGAAAAGTTTTGAATTTAACGTAGAAATTATTTGTTTTAGTGAAACTCAGTTTTATTACTAAAAAGAAATAGTCAAAGATTTTTTATTGAGACTCGAAACTTTTCAATTCCCCCTTGTGGATATATACTATATAGGAAAAAATATTGTTTCAATATATCTCATATATTGCATGCAAAAGTTGCATCTTAAATTAATACAATATATGTAGTATTAAAAAAATTTTAAATATAGTCTTAATAATTTATACAAAGTATGTATCTATTCTTAATTTAGTGTTTATATGTATACTTCGATTCGATATATAAATTTTAGCTTATATATCGAATAAAGAAAAAAATATATGTTCAACATGCACGAAGACGCAACAAATGCAGATACTTGAATAAATGCAAGTGCAATATAAAGATTGATCTATGTAAGCAGATGTGTATAGATGCATAAACCTAATATGGTAATTTGTAAATTTTAGTTACAAGCATATCTTTAATTAATGATAATTTAGATGTTTTCTAATAATTTATGATTAAAATGATTCATTAAAAATAACAGTCCTTTCTGTGCTTTTCGTATTATTCTGTAAATTATAACATACAGAATATAATAGGCATGAAGTGGAATACTTGCTTCGCAGAGTCAATTCACGTTCGGAAGGATAGAAAAAAAGGACCAAACCCAATTGGAGTTAATTAGGATTCTACTGGAAGCATGCAAGGAACTTTTTTACGCTCGGTTATTGCTATATACCTATAATATTTAAGATTTAAAGTAACAAAAGTAAGTAAGGTTTTTCTTAGTTCCAATACGTATTCCATTCATTTATACTTCATCAATGATAAAGATTTTATATATGTATATATATATATATGCAAATGTATTAAAAATATAATGCAAGCAAGTATTTAAACATATTAGAGACATATATGACTAGAATATTGTTATATACAATAGAAATTTTACCAAATATTTAATTTTTTTGATCCTATTTAAAAAAAAAAAAGAGAACAAAAAAAGAGAAGAGAAAAAGAAAAAATCCAAAGTGAAATCACAGGACCGAGCGTAAAAACCCGAGAGAAAAACGAAAAAACAAAATTCAATGTGTCCAACTGAAAAGGTTTTATTGAAAAAATTTCTATTTCTAAATACAAGTGTGTGCTTGTGGTCCATATATAATATGTGATGTGTGCAAATTCGTTTTTTTTTATTTTTTTATTTTTTTAAAGATATTCGGAGTTTACTGTAAAGTAATACTAAAACAAATCGCTGAAAGTTATACTAAACAAGTAAACAATGTGCAATCAATTTAAATGCACATAAGACAATAATAAAAATAGCATAACTACTTTAATTATGAACAGTATCTCATATGTAAATCTTCTAATTCTGACTTAAGCTTCATTGTTATGACTATATAGACACAACTTAATAACGCTCTAACACTGGAATACTATTAGAGTAAAACTGCTGTAATGGCAGAAGCGCACAGTTCTTTTCACATAGTAGTAGATTGTTAGCTCTGCTTGTTAGAATGTTATATACTCCAAATAATATAAGAAAAGAACCAACACCAGAAAGGCTGCATTTTTTTTTCTCTTTGAGCTTCTTTGTTTTTTTTCCCATCAGCTTACATTAAGGCAATAAATAATTTATAGATTATTTTAGAGTACCGAATACACAAGACTGCAATTTCTCGTGCAATCATGTGTAAAGATAATAATCTTAGCTCAAATGAAATATTTGATTGTATTTTAAATAAATCAGCCTATATATTGACACCAACTTGTAATATTCATCATAAAATACTTAAATTTATGCCTGTGGTCCCTCACCAAAGTTTATAAAGATCACTTTTTTTCTTTTCAAAATATGTAATAGTACATATTGTGCTAAGTGATTTTTTATATATGGTTTTATTCTTAAAAAAAAGGCAGAGCTCCATTATCGAATTAAAATAGCACTATTTTTTGTTTTGTTTATAAAATATTTGAAAATAGCTTACATAAATTACGAAATAGATATCTAGGAGCATTGTTGTTGTATGAGCAGTAAACAATGACAAGAATCATTGATTGGTGTATTATTCATGCATTACGTTTATATGATCAAGTTTAAGCACAAAATCTACGTAATACAACTTAGCAAGATAAAAAATATTTTGTTATGAAAGTAAAAACACATTCTCTATTTGAGATCGTTGCTTTACTACATTACATAAAACTTTGTGGAAAAAGAATTAAAAAAAATAAAAATAAAAATAAAAATACAATAAAATAAAATAAATAAAAATAAAAAAAAATAAAAGAAGAAGATTTTTACGTGTATATTGTTTATGTAATTCTTGCAATATTATGAGAAAACTTACGAATGGGATAAATGCTTTCTTCAGAAAGGCCTGTGATAAACAGAAGATATGCTTGTTATAATAAAAAATAATTCAAGATATATATAGTAACTAAAGAAATTAGTTCATAAATCGATTTTCGAGTTTTAAATTCTAGTATTAAAAATTAAATTTAAGATATTATTGATTGTTTTTATTCAATCATTTAATAATATATATAATATATATATCTGTATAAAAGTAATATATAATATATATATTTAATAAAAAATCTTTTATGTATATATATATATAAATCTTTAATTACTTCTCGTTTGTTCGCAAAAATGTTTCTATTCAAATACTCTTAAAGAATATACGATCAATAGACATTAAGTTCTTCAAAATTTCCTGAAAACTCCTGGTAAAATGTTCTTTGAACTACCATCAGGATGTGAATGTTCACAAGTTTGATGATGAGAACAACTAGGTGATGCACTATTAATTTCATCTTTAACAGGGTTATATAAACATTCGTTACTTTTCGATTTTTGATTGAGTAAAGAATTCGGATCAAAGCTACGATTAAAAGACTGATCAGATTGATTCGAAGATGTGTCTAATGTACTTACAACGTTATCAAGTGACATTGGAGGCCTATTTGACTTGCATTCTTGAAAATAATTTAATGAATTTTTCGACCTAGAACTATCGTTCGAATGTTCCGAATCGAAATTGCAAAGTTCTGATTCTAAACTCTCAAAATCTATACCTTCGCGAGAATTAGCAGCTAAAAATTTAGGTACATTATTTTGATCGGAATCACGTCGACTAAATTGCGGAAAGGATATTATGTTTTCCAAAACGCTATATTCAACTTTAACGGCAGTTGATTTATCATCAAGTGCATCACGGCTGCCCCAAGCTTTGACCTTATTAAACATTCTTAAAGGGCTTCTAGAGACGCGTGATTTATGATGCGATTTTTTACCTATAGAATTTTCCGGACTCGATTCTAATCCATCTGCATCGTTAATCTTTATAGTAACGGAATTTTTTCTTTCTGTGCTACGTGGAGAATTTAATGAACTTTTTCTAGAACCAGAAGGGGAACGAAAGAAATCGGCTAACGATCCTAATCGTGATTCTGAGCTATCTCTACGCTTCGATTCTTTCGATTTGCTTCTATCACGTTTTTTATTTTTAACACGTTTCGCAGTACCTACCAAAGTAGATGCTACACTTTGAACAAAATTTGTAGAATAGGAATGTTCTACATCACTTGGTGCATATTTTGGAGACTTAGATGACATTGTTTTTAAAACACTTCCACCCATAGGCATAATCTTCGTATAATTATCTAAAATAATTGAGTGCTCTTCTGAAAAGTGAGTCTTCAAATTGTTCTGTGATTTGTGCTCTATAACCATTGTTTCATATATATCATTATCCAGCATACAAAAGTCCTCCCCTATATTATAATGTGTCGTACCTGTGCTCTGCATAACATTATCGGAATTTTTGGAAATATCATTATAACTGCATCCTGGCTGATTGTTTGCTATTAAATTATTTGCTGAGGAGTACAATTTTCTGGAGGAGGGGTTACCTATTTCTTGCAGAAGTGGGGAACGATGTGCGCTTGCCAGCAAAGCTGTACGCAGTGGAGTCTTTTCAAGATCTGGCGCAGAACGAGACCAACGTTTGCCACCGGGCGATGCAGGATTCGGTGGTTGTGTGATTATAGCTCCACGCTCACGTTGATGAAGAGTAGATGGTCCCCAAGTCTTACCCTTAACTCCATCTGCTGGTACTATAGATGGAAGACAAAAAACAAAACGCTACTCTACTAATACTAGCTACAAATTTCCTATCCTTTTCTTTTATTACATTATTATCTTTTATTCTTAAACTCTATTCAGTAATCTTGAAAAACTTCTTTAATGTAACTCTTTGGCAATTATGTGTTCACGAATGACTATAGAAACTAATGTCTTTTTTCTTTTTTGTAAATAGAAGAAAAATAGAGGAACTACTAATAATAATTTACATAAATACTTTCTTTTGCTCACACCATGCTTGACAAGAAAATATAAAATAAGTATAAATATATCTACAAAGCGCAAACATTGGAAACATCTAGTATGTTTAAGAAATTATGATCATATGTAATGAAAACATCTGTATAATTTGAAAATAAAATAACATGAATAATACTGTGACTTCACAAAGTTAAAGAAAATATTAACTCACATGCAATGGCACGAAGTCTTGGAATACTAGGTGAACCTGGTGGACTGTTTGGTTTTGATGGATTTCTACCTTTCCCTCTGTCTAAGGCCGTATGCTGAACTGTTATCGTATGACGAAAATCTAAACAGCAAGTATGTCATATTTTTGTTAGAATTACAAAAATTAAACAATATGATTAAATGCAAGAAATAAGTAAGGAGATATATGATTTACCTGAAGGAGCACTAATATTACTTCCTGGTTCTTTTTTATTCAATTTTAATCTAGATTTTTTAAATTTACCACGCCTTTTATTTGGCGTAGGTGTATTTTGCTGCTGTATTATCATGACTGTTAGTTCACGTTCTAATAAATCTATTTCACGAGCCGCCAATTCTTGTTCTCGTTGTCGTAAATTTTCTTCATGTTGTCGTTGTTGCACTTGTGCTTTTGTCAATTCCTCTTCTCTACAGCGCAATTCCTAAGAAATAAAAAATATAATAATTTAATCAACAAATCGTACATATATATAACCGTACATTTAATCAACAAATCGTACAACAATCGTACATATTTTCCATAAAAAATAATTTAAAAACTCATATTATTGTACACATCGTTGTTAAGAACTCTTATCTTACCTCTTCGAGAGAACGGCATGCCTTTGTATAGCATTTAACATAATGATTAAATATTATTTTTTCGTTACAAATAAATTTTAATTGAATTCCGATAGTAAAAAAAACAGTAATTTGATTCATTTTTATTTAGTATTTTATTATACTAAGTTACTATCGGAATATTATCTACGAATATAATATATTTAATACCTTCTCTTTCATGCGCAATCCATGAAGAACTTGTTCAATTTCGAGCCTCCAATCTTCTTGCATCGTATGAAATGATTCATGTGGTGTTGCTGCAAATGCACTACGTACTTCGTCTAATGCTAATAAAATTTCCGCAAAGCCAGGTCTGCAGTGACTGTCTGACGACCAGCAAGCTACATTGCAATTATAAGCATTAATATTTGTATAATCTTGAATTAAACATATTAACTAATTATACTTTATTTTGAATTTTTTACCTTCCATGAGACACCTCCAGGGTTGAGGACAAGTTGATGGAATTGGAAGTGTCAGTTTATTGACCGCGACACCATAAGCTACAGCTAACGCATCTATACCTTTATAAGGTGTTTCACCAGTTAACAATTCCCATAAAAGTACACCATAACTATATATATAAACAGTAATTATTAATCAAAATATTTAGATTTAAACTAAATTAAAGCTTAAGTCGAAAGTAAATAATCTTGACACTGACCTCCAAACGTCACTAGCTTTACTAAAAGTACTTTTCTTAATAACTTCTGGCGCCATCCAGGCATATGTTCCTGCAGCTGACATACGTGTAGTTTTATATACTTCTCTAGCCAATCCAAAATCTGTTATTTTTAGTGTTTTATATTGAAGGTCATCATTTTCTATAGGTTCACTTAGTAATACTACAATTAAAACCATAGTAAAAGTTAAAATTAATCTACCTCTAATTGTTGGAACTTAGTAATAATTAATATACAAAAAATATGTATGAAATATAACATATCTTACCATTAGAACTTTTTAAGTCTCTATGAATAAGACTGACAGGTGCTTTATTATGAAGATAATCCATTCCACGTGCAATTTGAATTGCCCAATCTACAAGAACATCCGGTCTGATTTTTCTACCACTAAGAACTCTATTTAAACTACCTCCTCTAGCATATTCCATGACAAGACACATGTTTGGCATTTTCAAGCAAACACCTTCTAATTGCACAATATTTTCATGTTTTAATAACCAAAATAATTTTGCTTCTTGTCTGACATTTTCTAATATTACACTAGGTTCCTCATCTGGATCCTGACGAGCTGCTTTGACAGCTACTTCATGCTTCTGCCAAAACCCTCTATAATGTAATAATAAAAAAAAATAACAATAATTTATATATATTTGTAATTAACATTGTACGCAATAATAATTGATGTATCATTACCTATACACTTTACCAAAACCACCAACACCAATAACTTCTTCTAATTGCAATTCTTCAAAATCTATTTCAATTGGTTGAACTTTATCAATCACTGATGATACCCTATCGATACTCTCTACCTCGGCAACAAAATTAGCTGGGAAAATACCAACTTTTCCATGAATCTTTCCAGTCCACCATCCTTCGTCACCTGAGATTTTAGAGTCCTTGGACAAAACCTAATACAATAGGTAAGACATTACATTTACATCGAATACCATAAATATTGTTATGACATTTAAGTATTACCACATACCTCAACAGTTTCACCTCTTTGTAAAGATAACTCATCTTCACCCTGAGCAACGTAATCAAATAACGCAGTGAAAATAGTTGAACTATTATCTTGTCGTGATCGAGATGATGAATGCGTTCCATGAGATGGACTAGTTTGTTGAGAAACAGTTCTTGCTGTACCACCACTGTGTGTATCAGAAACACTGCTGTCAGACATATTGTTACTGGACGTACGTCCATACAAATGTCCGTAACTAAAAGGTAACAAATCAAATCACTTTGATACGTAATAGCTTATAATAAATGAACCATTGTACTAATACAAAATGATGATCAACCTGGTGGAATGATTGTTCCCTCTGTTTCCAGATTGATATCGTGGAGACAAGGTGGCTGTACTAGAAGTATGCGAATACGTGGAGCCATTCTCTGGATAAAGTAAAAACCGCTCGCTCCGATGACGAGCATCCGGTTGTCCGTGGTCCATCAAGGTAGACAAGCCCCTTGCCGATAGCCCGGCCGGCGGCATATGGATCAACACTTTCTGTAGTCTTTTAGTCCGTGCAAATCACAGTCTCTTATTATTGCATCTCTAAATAATATTTTGTTTCTTCGATTACACATCACACAAAACAACAAAAGAAGTATTTCAAGGTTTTCCCATTGAAATGAAAATTAATTTAACAAAAGTTATATCAATGAGCTATCATTTATACATTTTTCATAGAGTTTTAAAAAATTGATCAGACTTTGAAATAGCTCTTTTACCTATGTACCATGTAACTTTTAGTAATGCTTGTGTAAACGTAATACATGGTTATGACAGTTGTTAAACATTGTAGGAAAGAATTATTAAAATGAAAATTCTATATAACACTCAGATTATCGCAATAATAAGCGGGGTGAAAGAATCTATATCACATAATCTCTACCACCCCATGGATAAAAACAATTTAGTATAGAGCCGGCATTTTGGCCGAGAAATTGAACGACGTCGTATAAAGGGCTGTCAAATGTGATGTCAATTTTCTTTTTTCTCTCGACGTAATAAGTGAACGATAATTCGAAGAAGGTGGAATGAAGAAAAGTTGGCTTAAAATCGTTCCTCTTAAGTGTCGCGTCAGGGTGTGTATACCCACAAGCCACTGTTGACGAGGATTCCTCTTCGGTTAAAAGTCTTCTGGTTTAATCGACGAATGAACCTTTCGATGTGTGTTTTCAAGGCATCGTGTTCCCCTCCACGAAGACGCTTCTTCCACGCGGAGTTCGCGTCAGTTCGTAGCTTAAACGATAATTCCACATTTAAATAAGATTAGATTGATACGAGCGTTCATAGTGATAACCTAACGGACGCCATGTTTCGTTTGACGGCCCCACCGTTGACGTCGTGATACGTTCGACCGCGATTCCACGGGTGGATATCCGAAAGGCTTTCCAACTTTAATGCAACTGCGATTCTCTTCGATAGTGTTACCATCGAACACAAAACAGAGCCTGTTCTCAATGCAACGATGACAATTCGAACGGTGGCCACACGAAAAAACTACACTATATATCGATCAATTTTTTTTTTCAAAACTATCTCACGTGTTTTGGTCATCTTCGGTGCTTGACATCTAATTCGTTTATCTTATTTATGAATATAAATAAAATAATTCTGTTTATTGTTATAACCGTTATATATCTCTATCGATAGAAAAATTTATTATATCCACTCTCTAACCATGTGGTTTATGATCGCGATCATCTGAGAAATGAAGATGGCTGCGGAGCCACTGAATCGTGTGCGCCAAATCCATTGATTAATAAGAGAAAGACCATGTTGAGATTCGTTGTCACATTCTACTTTGCCACGCGTTTTTTCCTATAGAGAAGATAAGACAAATATAAAATTGTTGATCGTCAAGTGATGGGAAAATGGTGAGAAAGTGCTTATACTATTGGTATGGGTTCGCAAACGCTGGAAATCTTAAGACAAGGCGTCTGGGCGAGCCTGACAGGAGGCTGGTTTTACGATCCACATCTCGATGTTTTCTCAAATACCTTTCATCTCTATGTCTGGTTATTTTTGCTTTGTCTTCCATTTACAATATATCTCGTAAGTAATCCTCGTACATGTTATTCATACTACAATCAATAATTTAAGAATAATAATATTTAGATCTTGCTTTTCATTGGTTAAGACTTTAATATACTTTATTATCTTATAATGATTATATATATTTACATATTTAACAAATGTCTCTCAAAGAATGATGATAATTTTTTTTTAATTAAATATTTCAATTAACAATTTTTTATTTTAGTATTTTCCACCAACATTATATGTTTGGTTAGCCTATTGTTCATCCATTGTTGTATTGTTTGGCACAATAAAATGTATAAATCATGCATTGCACTGTGTCTATGATACAACTGAATGTTTGGAAGAACCAGGTCAATCTATTAGTCAACAGAAATCTGAAAGTGAAAAAAAACGTGTGGCACGTAATAAACATAGAGAACAATTACAAGATCAAGCGGATCATGGTATAGAACTTCAAGTTTTAAATGGTATTTGTATAGAAGATCTTAATTTTTTTCTTATATAATGAAAACGTGCTTTTTTTATATTTCATTTTTAAGAACTTTATATTTCATTTTTGTTGGTTACTTTTTATCTTTATTTCTATATTGTCAAAAATATGAAATGGATAAAGTTTATAATAATTTTATCCCTGTGACGTATCCAAGTTTAAGTCGAGTAAAAAATTGTGTAGATTTATAATTAATTCTATCAGAGAAACTGTATATATTATTGGTTATATTTATAGGTAAAACTGATACTCCACCCGTGGAATGTTCATCTCGTAATTCTTTTATCGAGTCAAATATACAAAATGCAGATGCTGATAGTATAACATCGGAATATAATAGAGAAAAACCTAGTTCTACCATAGATTTAAAAGTTGAAATACATAGAAAAAATAGCTCAGAAAGTTCAGAAGAAGCACAGCAATTAAGCAAACCCATGGTAACAAGTATTAATGTACACGAAGCAGAATTGGTTTCTGCCCAATACCATGAACCACGTTTTAGGAATATAATAAATGGTAATTTATTAATAATCATTTACAATGACATTTTTGGGGAGGGGGGGGGGGGAATAATTTGCAATATTACATATAATGATTATATCTAGAATGGAGATTGAAGCGACAAAAATGTGTGGTGATAGCAGAAGAAGACAGACCAGGTCCACGTAAATTGTGTAGACATGCATCCGAAGATTCTAGAAATCGACATTCAAAACAGGGTAGCCTTGGAAAAACTGGATCAGAGAGCCAAATAAAACAAACTAGTTCCTTAGAATTAGAACATCATGGTGATGATTATCCTTATTGGAAATCGAATCAAAGTGTTCGAAGACTTAATTCAAACTCAATTCCAATGGAAACTCACTTAATGAACGACCACCCACAGAGTCTTGAAATTATATCAAAGAAAGAAGATGCTGACAAAAATAAAATTTCCTCGCATCCTCAATCGTTAGAGGTAATAATTCTTCTTTTTTTTATTTATAATTTATATGTATGTTTATTATTCTACGTATAAGCATATAATAGATGTTATATATATATGTGTGTATTCTTGTTCTTTTTTATTTTATGTTTTTTCATTTTTTGATACAATTGTATTTCAATTATCAGGTGATTACTAAAAAGCCACATCAACAACTTATTCATCCACAAAGTCTTGAAACTATTGGTGCCACTAACAAAAATGTAAATATTACAGATGATAATAATTTACCTTTACATCCACAAAGTCTTGAAACAATTAATACTAAAAAGGTATGTCCAATATAGAATTTAAATGCAATTATTCTTTGTAAATAGTTCAATGTATCAATAACTTGTGTTATTCGTTTTATAAAGGTTTTACCTCAGAATACTTTAACAAGAAATCAATTACAATTATTACCATATCTCAGCTATGGGTCTGAAATTGTTCATCCAATAGCGGAACAAAGCGATGAACAGTTTGCTAATGAAAGTTCTGGAGGCTTCAGTCTTGGAGACTCGTATAGTCCATTATTGACTAGAAAAACAACGAATGACAACACTACCACTTCTAATCGTGACAGAAGTCTTAGTACTAGTAGATTTGATGATAGATTTTCAAGGTAATTGTATTTAATAATAAAAGAATTAAATTTTTATATAATAACAATATAAGATCTCATAATTGTTTTCAGATTTAATGGTGATACTATAGTTGACAATGATTCTGCAAACTCTCGTGATGCACTTCTTGAAGAGCCAAAATCTAGTGTTAAAAGAAGATATAGTAATGCGAGTCAAAGTAGTCATGAGTATTCTGATGGAGAGAGACATAAAGATAAACGACATGAAAAAACAAAAAATGTAGAAGATCCCCAAAACTCAGGCAGTGTAGTTGGAATAGACTGGTTATTTGAATGTAGTGATTACCCAGTCGAACCATGGAGAAGTAAAAGTAAGTACAACGTATAGCGCTTTCGTTTAAAAAGGATTGTCAAGGGGTAATGCTTTTTAATTTTGTGTGTTGGATTATTATCTTCTTTTAATTTATGCTGCCAGTATTTTGGACTTTAACTCGATCTGATGATACGGATACATCAGAAAGTCTACAAACAGCTAGTACTGATTGTAAGTTTGTGGTATTCCAAATTTAGTATTTGCAAATGTAAAAAAGAAAATAGAATATTGATATGAATTTTCGATCCGTTGAACTTTTCTATTTCTCGAATGTTAAATAAAATGAAGAAATTTTTCTTTGTTTTTTACAGATCTACACACAAAAGAACCAGATTCAGGTTCATCCAGTACAACAACTTTAAGCATAGAAAATGAAGTAAAACGAAAATTACTTCCGCAATTGGAAATAGATAGTAAACGTCATCAAGGCGCCATTCCAAAGCAAAGCCGTCCAAAAGTTACCCAAGAAACAACAGATGACAACATCTCTTGCATTGAACAAATCAGACCGAAACCAAAACGAACAGTGGAAATTCGTAAAGAAAAAGACAGAAGAGAATCTAAATTTGAACAAACTACTGGTTCAAATAATGAGTTGAGCACGCTATTACCTAGTCCGGCACCTCCATTATTGGCTGCATTATTAAATTCTGGCAGAGATTTGTCTGCTCAATCTAGTACTGTATCTGATCTCAGACCTAATCGTAACTCTCAAACTAGAAATTCTCGAGCAAGGCAGAGTCGCCTGAAACGTTCGAATAGAACTCATAGAGGGCCAAGGCCTAATAGAGACGATAACGTTGTACCATTAACTGCTCTGTTTGGTTTGATATCTAACGGAGAATATCATTTAGCCGCTAATCATAATGACATGTCTGAAGGGGCTGTGCATTATTTTCGAGATGATAATGGAGGATGGTTGGCATATACCTTTGATGAAAAAGGTTCTGGTCTTGCTACAGCAACGCAAATTCCTTCAAGTAATAATGAAAAATTATTGAATACTTTATTGCGTCAACAACTTAATCAAAATTTGCATTATGATGCAAATTGGGAATTAACAGATTCATTGAGCAATAGTTACAGCAGTTTATCTTTAAATTCTGCTGGTTTGACAGTTATCATAGATACACCACCCGTATTATCAAGTCCAGCGAGCAATCAGACCAAAATACAAAATTCATTACCATCAAATTTAATTTCTTCAAATGCTGGAAGTTCAAGTCAATGTCCAGTGGGAAATCCAGAATGTGATCAGCTTCATCATACTCTTATTTCGGACTCAATAGCAGATAGAAATCGCAGATTACATAGTTTATTAGGAAATTTTAATTTATATTCTTATCCGTCAGATTCAAATTGTGTACCCGTATTAACGTTACCTTCACTTCAAGAACCTGACATGAACTCAACCTTATCTTGGAATCGTTTTATAGATGGTTTAGATGGATCTGATACAAAACCTAAACAAACAAGGCATTATTACAAATGGAAAATAGGAAAATTACCGCATGTTAAAGTGCGATTTGATAGACTGTCATTATTAGCTCTGCTTGATCGTAATTTAACTGTTCTAGAAACAATTGTTTCTACATTATTAGCTGTTATTGTTGCAGGTTTAGGTTTAATTTTGCTTCAGCAAGGATTTTATCGAGATATTTTTGCGTTTATGTTTTGTTTTGTAACTGCTGGCTGTCAATATTCTTTATTAAAATCAGTTCAACCAGATGCTGCATCTCCAACGCATGGTTTTAATCGTATAATAGTATTTTCTAGGCCAGTATATTATATACTATGCTCAGGATTTATTTTAATCTTTAATGAATCTTTAAGAAATTTTAAAAGTTCAGAATTTCGTGTATATGGTTTACGTGTCATTGATTGTGACATCATATTACAAATAAGAAATGTTTTACTAATTTTTCTTCTTTGCTTCCCAATTGTATTCTCATTAGGTTTATTTCCACAGATAAACACTTTCCTAATGTATCTCTGTGAACATTTAGATATCCATTTATTTGGTGGAAATGCTGCTACCAGTCTGGTATCTTCTATATACTGTCTTGCTCGTAGTATAATTACTGTTACTATATTGTATGGATTTGCATATGGTGCTCTTACTGAACCTAAATCTTCACAACATATCTTATTTTCTATCTTTGCTGGATTACTTGTAGCTATATCTTACCATCTAAGTAGATCATCTTCAGATCCAAGTGTTATTTGGGATATTGTAAAATCAAATCTTTGGCCTCCAGAAATGTACATTGAAGAGAAAGAAGCAAAGATTATAGAAAATACAACTCATAGAGATAATTTAACAACAACTTATAAAGAAGCTAAAATTAGAACATCTGGTAGAAAAAAAGATGTAAAAATAAAAATTGGAGAACAGATGTCTGATTCAGAATTAGTTGACCCTCTTCCAGAGAAATTACGTGTAACTGTTAATGCCAGACTAAAAAATGATCTAATTGTCTGCGCCGTTATTGGAATTTTATCTTTTGGAATTCATTGCTCAACAGTATTCACTGCCTTACAACCAGAGTTAAATCCTGTATTGTGGGGTATCGTCAGTTGCTTAGGATTTCTTCTACATTATGTAGTACCACAACTAAGGAAACAATTACCATGGTTGTGTCTAGCAAGACCAGTCTTACGTAGTCATGAACATGCACAATTCGAAGTACGTGAACCAGTCAAAATCATGTGGTTTGAGAAAGCTTATGTTTGTTTATGCTTTCTCGAAAGAAATATCCTTTATCCAATTGTATTTTTAGGCGCACTTACTGAATGTTCATCACCGATAGTATCAAAATTTGGAGAAAATGTTGGAGCATTAATTATTGTTATATGCGGCTTAAAATCTTTACGTTCGTCGTATTCTGATCCGTCAACTCGCTATTTAGTTCTCGTTTTCGCTGTTCTTTTCTTTAAAATAGATTTTCGTGATTTAAGCGAAACTTTTTTAGTAGATTATTTTGTAACGAGTATAGCATTTGCCAAAATTTATGAATTGTTATTAAAAATACGATTTATTGTAACATATATTGCACCATGGCAGATTACTTGGGGTAGTGCTTTTCATGCTTTTGCCCAACCATTCTCCGTTCCACATTCTGCAATGCTTTTTCTTCAAGCAGGTATATCTGCTATGTTAAGTACACCGTTAAATCCACTTTTAGGAAGTGCAATTTTTATATCATCGTATGTACGTCCAGTTAAATTTTGGGAACGTGATTATAAAACGAGAAGAGTTGATCACTCAAATACTCGAATGTCTTCACATTTAGATCGTAATTTAGGTGCAGATGATAACAATTTAAATTCTATATTTTATGAACAATTGACACGGTCTCTTCAGCATAGTCTTTATGGTGATCTTGCCCTTGGTCGTTGGGGTAATGTAGAACAAGGAGATTGTTTTCTTTTAGCATCTGACTATCTAAATTGTTTAGTACATATAGTGCAGTTAGGAAATGGTTTAGTTACTTTTCAATTAAGGGGTCTTGAGTTCAAAGGGACATACTGTCAACAAAGAGAGGTAATATTTATATAACTATGCATTAATTATTTTTTTATAAATCTGATATCTAATTTTTTTTTTCTTCTTAGGTCGAAGCAATATCTGAAGGTATTGAAGACAATGATAATTGTTGTTGTTGTGAAATGGGACATTTTTCAAATGTACTTAGCGTAAATGCAGCTTTTAGTCAGAGATGGCTTGCTTGGGAAGTTGCAAGTGCCAAGTATGTACTTGAAAGTTATTCGATTTCGGATAATTCAGCTGTATCAATGCTGCAAGTCTATGAATTTCGTAAAGTATTAATTACTTACTATGTCAAAAGTATTGTTTTCTATGTTCTTAAATCTCCGAAATTAAAAACTTGGTTGGAAAATCAAGATATTGCTGATGCACTTAAAACAACATTGGAGAAAAATTTCGCAGATCTTGACCCAGTTTTCAATATGAATATTGATGAAGACTTTGACTTTCGAGCAAGTGGTATTACAAGAAGTAGTTTTTGTAATGTTTATCTTGATTGGATACAATATTGTGCAACAAAGCATGATAAGGTATTATAATACTTCTTTACCATTAACTTTATATTTATAATACATGATTATATAATCTTAGGTTTGTTTTGATCTTTTATTGTATATATTTTTTTTTAGTCATTAGAAAAAACACGTGATTCAAATCTAGTATCGCTTTGTCTGGGATTAAGTCTTTTAGGAAGACGAGTTTTAGGAGCTGCTTCTCACAATACTGTGTCAAGCGTTGAATTCTTTTTATATGGTCTGCATGCACTATTTAAAGGTCTAGTATATTATATATATTTATGTATGTATATAATATGTATATTTATTTCATTTTGTTTTACGTTAAAAAATATCACTACGTTTCATATGTCTTATTGTGATACAGGAGATTTTCGAATAACATCACCAAGAGACGAATGGATACTTCATGATGTTGAATTATTAAGGAGTGTTGTAGCTAAAGGTGTAAGGATGGCTTTGAAATTACATCAAGATCATTTTATGAGTTCAGAACAATATATAGAATGCTGTGCTCTTTATGAAGCCATTGACAATCATGATAAAAATCTTGTAATTAGTCATGAAGCTGATCCTTTATGGAGAAATGCTGTTTTAAGTGGAGCACCTAGTCTTTTGGCACTTAGGTAGATAAAATATTTTTCTCTACGTATAGAGTGAGTCACAAGAATATTATTACCACTATATATACTATAAATTTTAAATAATGTTTGATTACATATTGTTTCTTAGGCATGTACTTGATGATGGCATTGATGAATATAAAGTAATAATGCTTAATAAACGTTACTTAAGCTTTCGAGTAATTAAAATGAATCGTGAATGTGTTCGTGGTCTTTGGGCTGGTCAACAGCAAGAATTAGTATATTTAAGAAATCGTAATCCTGAGCGTGGTTCTATACAGAACGCAAAACAGGCATTAAGAAATATAATTAATAGTTCTTGTGATCAACCAATTGGATATCCAATTTATGTTTCGCCATTAACTACAAGTTATGCAGAAACTAATGAACAGTTATGTTCCATAGTTGGAGGTCCTTTAAGTTTTGGTACCATTAAGTCAACTGTATTAAAATTGTGGCGAAGGTATAGTCTCCGTATTACGTATATATACATAGGATTATATATTATGAATACAAATATGACCAATATTTATATTCCAGAGTAAGAAGAAGATGTGGTCAAGGTTGTTCATCGGGTGGAACAGGATCGCAAGATGATGGGGGTTTTGGAAATGATGCAGTATATTCTATGACTACATACAATATCCATTCTGGTATACAGAAATATTAGATTATTATCCATGTTTAAATATAAACAAATGATAATCATTTATCTACCTATATAACAGGATATGGACAATCAGGTCATAATACATCTGGATCACAATCAATGGAATCTGGATGTCAAATTGGTGGTTCAACGGGACGTGGTTCTTTAGGTAGAGCAAATACAAATTCCCTTGGTGGTAATAGGGGTTCACTAGCTTCTGTTGGAAAGCCCACTAGCTCAACACTTGCCAGTTTGGCTGGACTTCTTAGTAATACTGACATCAAAACTGAAAGTAAAAGCGAAACAAGTTTTTCCAATAAACTTGACAAGGAAGAAGTGTTTCAAAGAGTTCGTGTAAGTATAAGAAAATATTATTGTCAAGATCTAATTTAATTAATTTATTTTTCAAAATTAATCTTGTAATATTTTTTTACTCTAAAGATTTATTTTATTTATTTGATAGATTATGGACCCGAATCAAGTATATGATGCAATTAATCTTGGTCGTCGAATAGATGTAATTTGGCCGGATGAAAAAATGAGACAGCAAGGTGGTAGGTCTGGTTGGCAACATTGGGTACCAGAAAGGGGAATGGAAGGATGTGTTGTCCACCGTTGGTCTCCAAATCATCGTGATCCAAATCGACGGTCACACGTTGATAAAGTTATACTGCTTGTTAAAATCGATGATAAATATGTTCCAATAGCAGAACAAGGTGTACGAGATCTGGGTGCAGAAGTTTAGTCAAATATTTTTCCATATATTATAAAATCCATATTCTGATAATTCTATAGATAAATTTTTTTTTTTAACCTATATAGGTGGTACACCTATATAAATCATTTATATATATATTAAAGTGTCGATTGTGGTAAATGCATTCCAACTTAGTAAAAATGCAGACTATTTTCAGTCATGAGAATATTTTTAAATTAATTCATTATTGATAAAGAAACAAGCTTCGTTTTTGAATAATTTATTTTTGACATAAAACCCCTGGAATAATATCAAGAATTATCCATAAATATCAACAAATAATAGAAAATATTTAATCTTGAGCATATGAAACTTACTTATAGATAAATATATTTTAATACTTTTTAACAAAACCAACCCACAGAAATACTATTTTTCTTCATTTTCATGAATACGTAAAAAGAATTATTGAGTTACGGAGTGCAAAGTAAATTGTATCATGTTGTACTATACTGTGTATTATATTACTATTAGTTGACTTACGAAGTAGTATATAAATATGATGCTACTTGTTGTTAAATAAGTTGTAAAATTGCTTTTATAGGGTAAAAATTGTAAATATATTCATTCCTTGATAATTTTTGACATTAGAAATATGTAAATAATTTTAATAATTCAAGTATGATATAATAGATACTATATTTGAATAAAATATTTTTGCTGTTATTATTAAATAGAATGAATATATTTAATATAACAACAAGAGGCATCAATAGAAAATTGTATATAAAAACCATTTGTGTTTTTCTACATTTTGTTATATTTTTTTTAACTACTTGGTAGGGATGAATTGTAAATTGTAAATAAGTACACATTTGCAAAAATTAAAGCGTCCAAATGTATCAAATGAATGTATAATTTCATGGGGCCATACATTTGCCTCTACATACATATCGGTAAACTAAAACCAACATCTTATCTGTAATTTAAATAATACAATTTTATTTTTATGAGCAATATAATTTTTTGAATTGTTTAAAAACGCGCAATAGAATTAATAAATAGTATTAAGAAAGTTTCCTTTCACTGTTGTAATATATTGTACAATATTTTGTTATCGTAACAAATTAAGTATATTCAAAGTATATTCAATATTCAAAGTTTTTCATTTAAGATTAAGATATTCCATTTAAAATTCTTAATACTTTGTTTATATTAGTACAGATCAGGTGTTAAGTGCAAATGTTAAATAATTACAGAACCTATATATATATAGGTATATATATATATATATACCGGTTATCTACATTATAAGAATTATAAGATTACTTGCAAAAATTTCTTAAATTTTGCTATACATTTTTCTTATTAACTAACTGTTCAATTATGTTAATAACTTTTTGCAAGTAATCAACAAAGAGTCACAATAATGCCTTATCATGGTGTTCTAAACACACCTGACTGATAAAAAACTTAGCTAGTCTTTTAATTAATAACACTTACATATTGCTTGCTGCCGAAACGAAAAGATACAAGCTCTATTATTAGAGATGATATGGATTGATAACTTTATTATATTGCTGGCTTAGTTTCATACATAGCTTGTACAGAATTGTTTTATTATTAAGAATAAATATAAAAATTTTAATCGAATTAGATATTGCTCTATTTGCATACCTGCATTTAATTATGACATTTATATTTGAATTTCAATATTCCTTTAATATGTTATTATATTTTTAATTTCATCATCAAATCTAAGTTTCAATATTAAACCATAAAAGTAAGATAAAATGAATAAATGATGTCACAAGTGCACTCTCTGTTTGATCAAACATCTCGAATTGTAAAAAACAACTGATATTTTATGTAAATAAATAAATTAATCACTTTATAGTTACGTTATATCAGTATGATCAAATATTATAAAACATAATAAATAATAGAACATCATACAATGTTCTTAATAAACCAGAAAGTGTTTATTCTACTTTAATTTTATATTAGTTTATTTTGTTACAGTACATTTAATCATTATTATATTATTCACATTATTTTTAAAAGTATATTTTAAATTAATTGTAAATAGTTTTTTGTTTCTTTACAAGAGAGCATTGTCGGTATAATCACTATAAGTTAAGTGCAGATAGTAATACAATAGTAGCACTATATTTTAATGGTACAGTTTGTTATATATATATAATATATATATATTTATATAAAAGAAGGAAAATTACATGGTCCACAGTTTCCTGAAATTAATTCCTAGTATCCTTAATCAATTGTTCATATATAAGAACAATTTAATACTGCTATACTGCATAGAAAGCTATTCTCAGTAGAAGAATACAAAGACATGTAATGATTATCCACGCTCTTGCTAAATACCTTACAATTTTTACTAATTTTATATCTATTATGAGTTGATATTTGTATAATTACAAATAATAGGCATGAAATAGATTTGAATTGTCACAAATATTACATTAATATATTAATGATCAAAAAAATATGTATGTATACATTTACATTAGTTTCATAAATATGACTACATTTACACATAATATACAACATTATAAACATGCCCTTTATGGTTTCACATCACTATCTTTAGAGTTTATAGAATCGTCCACTTTTAAATTTACCGAATTATTTTCAAGCTTTAAGTTCGCTGAATCATGTGCAGTTAGCTTTTCTACAAATTTTTCTACCATCCCAACATCTTGTAAGCCAATAAATTTTTCTAAAACTAATCCATTTGATATTGCAAATACAGCTGGTACTGCTTTAACACTAAATACATCAGCTAAATCTGGATTTGATTCTAAATTGATAATAGCAAGATCTAGTGTCTCTATAGGCTCAATAAGTTCTATTAATTTAGGTGTTAATACTGTACACGGATCGCACCAATCTGCATGAAAATTAACAACAACTGTTCCTTTGCCGTTCATTACTTTATCATTAAATTCGATGTTACTATTTATCTCGTAGACTTTTTTCTTTTGATGAGATAATGAGATACGACGTACCCACATCGGAAATGATTTGTTAATATTTCGCAACATTATAAATTTTGTGTGTTATTAATTTTATTTAATATAAAAAACCTGATCCGTTTATAATTTACAATACTATATTTAATATATTGTGAGGTTGGACAATTCACTGGACAGATTTTATCAAACTTGCAATCTAGAAGTAAATAAAAAAAATATATTTTTGTAAATAAAACTTATAATGCAAAAAAATATATATATGCATATATACATTAAATTAATATAATTATTTAGGAAATATATAGTGTGACTAGTACCTTTAATAATCAGAAAATCCAATTAGATACGCGCACAGGTCTGACAGATTCTAGTAATTGAAATTTGATATATGCCAAAATTCCAATTATAGATGAAATCAGTAGTAAAGTAAATAATATTATACGCCAAATAAAAAGATGATCATATGGCTAAAAAATATAGTTATACTAAAGGTAATAGAGATAAGATAACATGACAACAGACAGCGATAAAAATATTTCTAGCATATTGCTAGAGAAAAAAACAATTCAATTAATTTAACTAAAAAGAGAAACATTTATTTATTTTACGTACCTTTCTTTCATTAACATTAGGTTTATCAGAAGCTCGAGGAATACTGAACAAAATTATTGTAAGAAGACCTATGACAATTATGATAATCGAACCAATTTTCTTTTCTATTCTTAATGATATTAAAAAAGTTATTATTGCAATTGCCCATAAAGTTAGAATCAAGAACAATCCCGTACCAATGCCAAATATCAAAGTAGACATATCTTTGCTAGGATAGACATAACCATAACAATAATAAATAAATGATATATACACAAACGTAAATATAAATAACATAAGACAAAATAAATATATAATATTTGATAATTTTCTCTTTCAAATGTATATGTACTAATTATATAGTTATCAAGTTTATATATAAACCTGTTTTTTAAATTTTATTATACTCACTTCAATCCATCTTCTTTTCTATGTGAATTAAAAGTATTTTGAAGAAAACCACAGCTTATATTCTTCAGAAATTACTTCCAGAGATGCTAAAAAAACAATAACAGAAACATCGTATACATTAAACATATATTAATAATTTCTTTAAGCTAAAATCAAATTTTTGTACATAGATTATATTAATAAACTTATTGTTAGTATAAAAATATGATGATCAAACCATCACTGAATGTATATAAATACTTACTTCCAATTTATCAAATAAATAAATTAATAATCCATTTATACAAAGAGGAAATCTATATATACGTATGGCATAATGTATATAATCATATTTATCTTTAGAAAATATTTTGTATTCACAAAACTAAATTATCGACAGAGCTGAACATATTGCAATGGTCGGTAAAATAGTCCAATTCGTTCTGTTATAAATATGATAATTTCTATTCTCAAAAATATGTATTATACTGATGTATATCGTGCATATATGTGTTGTACATATACGTAATCTTGCAATAATATTCTTTTATAATAAATAAATTTATATAATAAAGCATAAATAAATTAAAATAGATATGGCAATTGCTCTTTTAAAATACATATTTGATTTATGTACAGTGTGCACCTTATATTTTTAATTTTTAGAATTCGCCTTATACTCAAATGAAAAATTAAAAAACCAAGAATTCTCTTGCTGTTAGTTCCCAAGTTACTATTGGTAATAATATACCGCTCAAATGATTTAGGCGTTTAGTATTCATTAACATACTTACTAAACACATTTCTGTGAACCTTTACTATAACCTCGAAATTTATTATCATTTATAAAAATAATATTTTAATAGTTGTTAAAATTAATATGACGTATTAAAAATAACTAATACAATAAAGAGATAATTATAATCATGAAGCTACCAAAATTCAATATTGTGCCAGCTATTAAAAAACATACTGCTACATTATTCTTTTTTCATGGTTCTGGTAAATAAGATTTATATCCATTAAATAAAATGATAAAAGAAAGATAAGAGAAAGAAAAAAATTTTACCTGACTTGTTTCTCTTTTTTTGAATAAACATATAAGCATGCTAATTTTCTTATATCAGGAGATTCCGGACACAATGTAAAAGCGTGGATTGATATACTAAACAGAAAAGAATTAAAGTTTCCTCATATAAAAATAGTTTATCCTACTGCACCTGCTCAACCTTATACGCCAAATAATGGAATGGTAATACTTCAATTTTACTAATATTAAATCAATAAAAAGTTATAATCATTGTTTACGGATACAATGGATGCTGATAATATGCATCCAGTAAAAGTTTTATTTTTATAGCTTAGCAATGTATGGTTTAATCGTAAAGATATTTCAAATAATGTTACCGAAGAAGAACATTCTATCAAATCAATTTGTCAGACTGTGATGGAGTTAATAGACGCAGAACATTCTAATGGAATCCCATATGATAGAATAATTGTAGGTGGTTTTTCAATGGGTGGAGCATTGTCATTATATTTAGCATATAAATTTAAGTTATCGTTAGGTGGTTGCGTTGCAATGTCGTCATTTCTTAATAAAAATTCATTGGTATATCAGGTATATATATATATATATTATATATCTATTATAAAAAAAATAAAAATTTAATTATTTTTTTTACTTTATACATTTAAATATAACATTATACTATTTTATTCGCTATTACATAAAATTTGTCATTACAGCATTTAGAAAATAATAAAACAGATAAGATGCCACCACTTTTGCAATTTCATGGTTGTTCGGATACACTAGTACCAATTCAATGGGGGGAAGAAACTTACAACAATCTTAAAAAGCTTGGTGTAGATGGAACGTTTGTTCCATTACAGAAGACAGAACATGAATTAGTTGTAACAGAAGTTCAACATTTTATATATTGGATTAATAATATTGTGAAGGAACAATAATTATATCATAAAAAAAAATATTTAACATAAAAACATATATATATATGTATATATATAATATAATATGATACATTTTTATCTTTTACTATTTAATATTGTATTTTCTCTAATTTGGTAAAAATTCAAATAAATTTATTTAATATGATATTAAAAAAAAATGAAAATATCCTCTTGTGAATATATATATTACATTAATATAACCTGTCCAAACAACAATAATATATATTCTATTGAACTTTGATATATAATATCCAGAATATATTTAAAACAAAAAAAAATAAATGATATAAATTTTTATTTAACATTTTATTTGGATAAAAAATATTACACTCAATGCTTGGCTACGTACAATGCTTGTGATACGATCGATTTTACGATAATACAGAAAAGTGTCACGTGTACCTCCCATTGAAGCAAGTGTATGTATTGACATTCGTTTATAATGTATTTTCTAAGTCGTGGTTTTTAAAAAAGAAGACATAGTAGTGGTGATGGGTGTTCTTATTTGAGATATCCGTCGATGAAAATAATAAAAAGAATATTACAAAGGCGACAGTGTATAATCATTGATTTATACTTTAGAAGCACGTTCCTTTTAATATCCTTGAACGTTCGTGCATTTTAATGAGAGTCTCAAAATGGATAAAGTTATTCAAGTGCAGTCAGGATGTGAGAAATAGGAATTTGAATGAGGGGTCTGAAATTGATATAAAAAACTCATAGATATATATATATATATATATATATATCTACCAGGGGAGGAAAAGAATATCGACGTATTGCAAGATGCATTTATAAAGATGTATACACGAAATTAAAAATGATCAATATTTTCTGCATTTCTTCTAAAATCTGTGTTTCTGCATTTATTTAAACAGATTGGGTTTGACAACTTTAGTTAATTTAATAAAGGTTTAATAAAATTAATACAAAGTGAACAAAAGCGATAGGATAGTAATTAGTGAATAGAAAGATAAATATATATATATATTTTTGTTTGTTTTTCTTTAACCAGTTAAAGGACTCACCCATTAATGTAAAAAAATCGAAACCACGAAGGAAGATAATCCGGTTGTAATTTAGAATGTTCGAAGCCGTATCGCTAGGTCCCAAAGCAGCAGGTTGGTTGATGAAAAGTTGAGATGGAGGGGTAGGGGTTGGAGAAAGGGAGGAGAAGGGGTAGGGGTAGCAGTCAAATGGGTCGAGGGTCAAAATGGATCTCGTGTCAATGGCAGTGCGCAAGGCTCGGACTTAATGTTCCGTATTCTTACGAGGAAGTTCTCTCAGTAAAGTGGTGTGTGAGAAAGATCGGATTTAAGATCGGAACAATAATTATAAGGGGGATGAAAACAACAGTTGAAGTTATCAAAACTAACTAAAATATTAAATCTTATTATCGAAGAAACTTTTATTCGTAAAAGTAAATAATATTTTACATATTAGTGAGAGTAATTCAACTTTATAAAGAAGGAGAAGAAGATAAAGAGGAAGAGAAAAACCAGGAAAAAAAATGAAACATCGGTGGTATTCAAATAGGACAAAGTACATCCTTGTTAAAACATTTAAGAAGAAACTAACGCGTTTGGAATATATTTGAGAATAAATAACGCGTATCATGGTACCCTCGTGTACATCCTTATATCAACATTCCAACATATACATATTATTCGTCGTAGTGATAATTTAAGAAAAACACAAAATCGTTGAAAAAGTTGAATAATTCTTTGTCTTTTTAGGCAAATGCAATTCATGTGTAAAAGTGTATTGTAAAAAGGTCGATTAGAAGGATCCCTAGTTGGTGGTGGTCTCCTTTTATGCACCAGTTGCAGGGGGTGTACTCGAACTCGAGATATCGAAAACGGTCGATCGAAGTAATTACTGACGACGTACTGTGCGGAGCTAAATTTTTCCACGAGGGAAAAAGCGGAAGTTGAAGAGAAAAAGGCAACGTTGAAACTAAAAGAAACATTTAACGTGGTGGAAGATCGAAGAAAATATTTAACGGCCTCGTTCATGATTTACGGAACATTAGCTGTTACTGAGGAGTCAACTGCAACCACGGGGGCTACTTGGCTTCGAAATATTACCATCCAAGGTGAGAATGTTATTGTGCAGTTATGAATAACGTTGGGATAATTAATTATGTGTTTCTAGTATTATTAAACTGTGTCATCGATATGTGTTACACGCAAATGTGGAGTTAATTAAAAAAAAGTACTCTAAGTAAATCAACCTAAATAGACAAAAGTTTTTACACAACAATTGTTAGCTAAAAAAAAATATAAAATTTTTGTAATTAATTTAAATATATATATCAATCGTGTAATATTTTCCCTGTATTTGGGATAAAAATATATTATATTAGGTGGACAGGAAAGTAATGTTGTTTTTAGACATATCAATATTTTTTTATCATTTATCAGCTAATCAGAGTCTATTTCTAAGTCGTACCGAAGAAAAATTAATAACGGGATTACTTTTGTATATATATATGAAATACAATTTTAGATACACTCAATAGATAAAATTAAAAAAGTAGAAAAATACAGAAATTTCGTAAATTGGAAAGAAAAAAAGAAGAAAATAAATTTATGGAATTTCGCTTTCGATATTTTGTATCTTCGTAACTTGTATTTCTTCGGTACCGAAATTCTTTCGTTCTAAATCTTACACGTTCTATTTTGCAGTAGTTTGTATGCCATTCAAGTGCGCCAAGTGTCGGCGCGGTAGTAGAAATTCGCGTATAGCATACGATATTGTTATAAAAGAAGCATAATGCGGGCATCGTGTAAATCTTTAAATGAAATACTCTCTCCTATTTATATTTTGTTTTTAAACATTTCATTTATTTTGATTAACTATAATTACGATAAGGAAATATGTTATATCGATTAAACAAAATTCTTGATTTTAGTAATAAGTTCGTTCAATTTAATCTCATGAATTTGTTTTCGAATATTATTTTAGAATATCTCTACACGCACACACACACACATATAATAGAATATTTTGTTAGATAAACAATAGTATATTTTATCTCTATAGACACAATATCACTTTCACTTACTTTCCATTTATAAGAAAAGACCATAACCTTTAATTAGCATGAAAGAGAGAGTTTTGACATTGTGTATTCGATTTTCGATTTTTTCTTATACAAGAATTATATCTTTATATAATATATATATAATACTTCCATTATGTGGCCACTTTTACTTTCACTATTTCGAAAAAACAAAGTCGCTAGTATAAATTTAATGATAATACGTTATTAATATGTTTAACCATCGAAGCTTAACCATTCGAAACTGGAAAATCGCCAAAAATATTTGATTATACGAGCATATTTAATGCCGCATTGCAGAATATTTTACTTGTATCAATGTGTTAAAACCGTGTGCATATATATATACATATAATGTAATTTAATCAATAGTTATGCTTGGTATATAAGTTAATTACAAAAATTATTAATTATTATTATTATAATGTTACATAAATCGCATTTGGGATTAATGTAAATCGAACGTAATATTTAAACTTTTTATATTTTTATGGGGACAGACTAAAAGGAACGTTAAAAACATTAAAGTAATTATATACAAGAGAGATATGCAATCGATTCGAGTCTTGTTGTATATTATCTGAAGTTATAAATACTTTTCTGTATACAAGTGATATCCGATAAGGTGGGCACAGTTCCAGTTTAGCCGATTTGAATATCGATTACTTTTTATATTTTATCTTCATAACAATACTCAAGATAGCGCGGGAAAACTAGCACCGCCATGTTGAATTTCAATGTTTTGTTTCAAATGAGACAATCCACGAGAGATAAAGAATTGTATTTTTCGAATAATTGCACTTTTTGAACATGTTTGAAATTCCTAACATTAATTATATTACATTATTGTAATATATGTGAATCATTATTCTTTTCTAAAATATCACAAATATGCAATATTAAAATTTCAGGAGAGATGAGCAGCAGCAGCGGAAGTTTCGGTGTTGGTGTTGGCGTAGGAGTCGCCGGTGGACCAACACTTGCTGCAGCACAACAGAGCCAAGGTGTTGCTGCTTTATTGGTGATGCTGGCCGTATTGTGTTTCATTTTTGCTTACTGTTGTTGGGGTGCACCATTCTGTCGATCGCTTTGTAGACGACATTGTTGTTGTCGTTTGGAGGATCCTGAACCAGATTCACGTTTTGGTAACAGCGATCAAACGATGGTTGCTACACCGACGATCATTCTTTTACCACATGGTAGAATGCTCGTGGTTGATGGTACTATGTTTACGCAGTTCCAGGCCGATCCAACTGGTACGATGATATAAAACTAATTTTGATTATCTTACTATATGATTAGAATTAATCTTCAACGTATATATTACTTTATATTAACACAGGTTTGGATTTGGTTGAGCTTGGTGATAGTGTACTTCGTGCACAAAGAAATCCTCGTAGTATTAATCGACATCAATTGCAAAACAGTCAAGGTAGTATATTGGAAATGGATGCTGAAACTCCTAGTAAAGATAGTCTTGGGTCTATAGCATGTTTTCCACCGCCTACTTATGAAAGTATTTACGGCAAAGAAGAGACTGACATGCCTCCCTCATATTCTGACATTTTATTGCATAGGTATAGAAGATTTAACTATTGATATATATATATTATTCTTCAAAATTAAATATCGAATAATTACATTCATTTGTTCATAGGTTTGCTAATCTTCCTCACGAATTAGAGATGCGCGATTTTTGTCATAACGACAAAGAAGAAATCGAAATGCAAAGTTTAGAGGATTGTCCTCATATAGTTGATAATCCCTCTAACGTATTGCCATATCCATTTTTAATAACGACATTCTCGAGTCCAAATTCTCCAAGAAGAACTGTCTCGAGAAATCCATCTATCATCAGTAATCCCTTGGATAATTATTACATGGACAACGATTTAGGGTTATATAGATTAAGCCAAGAAATGGTTCATCGTGTTTCAAGCAACACTAATTTGAATACATATAGAACTTCCCACGATGGTATCACGTTTCAATTGTTTCATGAGAATGAAAATCACCAAAGAGAAAATGCAATGGATAATGAGAATCATCGGTTGAATTCACAAAATGTTAATCGAAACAACGAACAAAGATATGCCCATAGAGTGGATGAAATGACAAACCCCGCATCCGAGAACATAACAATAGAAAACGATATAATGAATACGAGGAATCGTGCACGAAGTATCTCGAGAATAAGTAACGATAGTAATACGAATAGAGAACGAGTTTCTAGGAACAATGATGAACAACCTGGTGTTGCTTTTGTCAGGCACGTTAATTCTCACGAAACTGAGACCTCCCTCGACGTTCCGCATGAAATGTGCAACGTAAATAGGGTCAACGAAATCTCTCAATCGCAATTATATCGTGAACAATCTAGTGGAAGAAATGTTCATTTACAAAATACACAAACCAACGAAATTAACCAAAACAACGAAGCTAGTCCAAATGTAAGGTACCTTCATAGAAGCAGGCGAAACGAAGATGAAAGTAGAACGCAAAATGCTGAAGATTCTGAATATCCTGATGATGATGCTGCTGCTGGCAATTTTGGTGCTCTTGCTGATATTCGCGAGAGTAGAGTCTGATGAATTATTGCCAATTGGACGATTAATTAATTTTTAGGATATTATATGCTAACATCGGTGCCCTACTTTTTCATTAATTTCATATACTTTCTTCAAAATTACATTCGTTTTCTGATACACTTAACTCTAATCATAACGCACACGCAGTGGTATAGAGTAGTAACTAATGAAATAATTAATATAAATGCCCGATAACAGCTCTTAAAATTTATATGAAAGATTTTTACAATTATTAAAGCAGAGATTTATCATTAAACAAAGCATACTGTTTTTTCTTTATATTTCTTATACATAACAATATATATATATATTGTTATATCCAAAATATTTAGAAAATAGGTTAATATTTATTGATATATAAATATTTATTACGAGTGATATCATTCCGTTGATATGAAATATCAAATTTCAAGTTACAACCCTTTCTACTTGGTGTGTGCGATTAAATATATATATATACATGTTATGTTGTATTGCATTAGGCAATAATAATACACTTCCTTTAAGAAAATTCGGTGAACATTATTATATATCACTATTATATGTCATATCTAATAATTGATAAATTTTTATCTAAAGTCTGTTAAATTATATTATATTATCTCCTGAAATAAGATTTATTTTAATAAAAAATTGCTTAAAATTCTCTGGCGCTAAATGGTCCAGGTACGCCTGACAATATCTTTTAATAGATAATATTGAAAGTGTATGGTGATATCAGTATCAATTAATTTAAAGACTCAGCAAAGTTATGTGTATTAGTACAGTGCCTAATATATTTTGTTTTTTTACATTTTATTATAAAACACCTGTATTTATTGTAAATTATTTTCAAGGAATTTATATTTAACAGTGGTAGTATATTTTTTGCACAAAATAATAATAATTATAATTATTATTTCATAAATATTAGGAAAAAATCTCGAAATATATTATGTTAATATATACTTTTATGAAAGATTAATTTAATCTTGCTTTAAATCAGATTTAATGGATTTATAAAACAGGATGTAAAATAAATATAAATTGAAAAATTGTTATCAGGAAAAGAATTGTTATAAAAAATAAACATCTAATGAAAATAATAACTTTTTAAATATATTACACAAGAACCTTGATTACTCACTTTTGTGTAATGTAATAAACACTGAGTTGTGTTATTAATATAATGTTAGTTCAGTCCGTCCACAGAAGTCTGTGTATGCACTATATTCGGCTTAACCTCTTCCCGTGCTATTTAGCTCGACGAAACTCTAGCCCAAACGGTAGGCATCAACGCGCGCACAAGACTGATGCTCGAGAACAGTCGAACAACAGAGCTTAGTTTGTTATATTTACGTTTGGCCTGACTAATTTGTTCGTAAATCTAGCTCGTGATATTCATGTTTGGGCCAATATCTTTATCACGAGTTAGACTCGTTAAAGTACGGGAAGGGGTAATATCTTCAGAGTTTTGTATAAATCATAATTATCTTATAATAAAAATTATATATGTTTTCCATTTATGTTATCTGTGTAAGTTTACTACTCTGTGATTACGAATTATTTTTTTAATTTAGGGAAACAAAAAATCAACTATCAAAAAAGAAAAAAAAAAACACAAATAAGATTAGTACTCTGAAGTACACATACATAAATTAATTAGTCGTTAATTCAAGACCACAAACTTGCACCATAAGTCGTTTAACTT
The DNA here is from genome assembly GCA_023678845.1 of Mischocyttarus mexicanus. Classification (NCBI taxonomy): domain Eukaryota; kingdom Metazoa; phylum Arthropoda; class Insecta; order Hymenoptera; family Vespidae; genus Mischocyttarus; species Mischocyttarus mexicanus. The sequence goes on along the minus strand of JACGTP010000015.1, from coordinate 777,300 downwards.
CACACGTGAAATCAAATAAATAATGTATTATAATTATAATTTATACAGAAGAATTATATACTATACATATTATCATTGTTACCACGTAGTTTACAAAGGATTATTGAACAGGTGTTATAAAATAAAATAAAAAATTTATTAAAAAAAAAAAGATATTTAATAATAATATTTTTAACATAAATAATTTATAAAATTATATTTATTCATCGTTATCTATATCTTCAGAAGCTGAAGAATCTTCATCATCTGTTTGCTGTTTATCCCAATCTTTTAATTTTGCTCCCATAACAAAATCATCTCGTAAAACGGACCACATTTTGTCCTATAGATATAAAATATATCATGAAATTATAAATATAAAAATGATTTTTTTTTATCACTCAATCAAATTGTAATTTAAATACATTATTTGTAAGTAAAATTTAGTATTATAAAATAATACTTTTTATAGAGATAGTAAACTTACATTTTCTGCATCATCTTCTCTTTCTGTTTGGCTTTTAATGTTTCCGTCTACTGGAATACTTTTGGACTCTCCCATAAGTACATCCAAAAATGCACGTTTATCTATATTTTTTAATACTTGTTCGCGTTTTCTCTCCAAGGGTCCAGCATCCAATAATTTTTGTTTTGTGTCTGTTTGTTGTTGCCTTACCGCATTGAACAATTGTACTACGCCTCTAACATATAATTAACAATTTGTTTAAAAAATCTCAATAGATAACATTATATCTTAATAGTAAATGATAAATAATAAATAATAGAAATTACTTCGTTGCAATTTTTTGAAGAAGTTTCTCACGTTCTCTATCAATAATAGATGGTTTCACTCTTATACCCAAATTATCCTTCTGTCTTGGTTTCCTTTTCAACAATTGATTTTCTTTACTTTCAGTGGTCTCTGATTTTTCTTCCTCATCTTTAACAGTATCGGTTTCCAAAGGTAAACTTTCTTTCTTTTTCACTACATCACTATGTTTTTTAGCTTTAGATAACACAATTGTCTTTTTCCTTTTTGGTTTATTTGTTTTTAAAATTTTTTGGAGAGCATCTGCCCAACCAGGATTAGATTCTATAGTTGCCATTATTAAAGTTGATCTAAATAATATTATATACTTTTATGAATCACAGTTTTTTATTATTTTACTTATACATTAACGTTTATTACATTAATTGTGGGTTCGATATTTTTTATAGTTAGAATAATACAAATTTCATTATTATATAGGTTAGAAATTTCAATCTGATATATCTCAATAAATTAATATGATAAAGTTAATGTATATTTGTGATTATGATATAAAAATAACATTATTAGATTATTACATTAATAAACAATTATTCTAAAGCATGCTTTTATTTAATTTTGTTTTAGCACGTGTTGTTGTTAGTGTTAAACACTTTTATTAAAAAGATAACTTCTTTATTGTGCCGACAGAGGGAACTAGTATCGTATATCATTGCATAATAAAACAAAATGAATTGGCGGAAAATTTAAATATCGTAATTTTTTAATGCAAATTCAACTTGTTTTATAAAAAATTATTAAAACATATACGTATAAATATATATATATATATATATATAAGCTTAATAATTAAATTATTTACATTACTAGAATCAGGAAATGTTATTAATCTAAATAAAAATATTTATATATACTTAAATAAATAATTTATAAATATTTCTTTAAAATTTAAAATTAGTACATAATTATTAATATTGTTGTAATAATTATAGATGAATATTTTTTACAACATTGTTTAATACTGGTTTTATATGATTATCAGCATTAATTCTTTGTCATCGCACTTTGAAACATTCCCTTGTTTTTATATCTTAATAATAATTATTTAGTGCCACTCAAGATAGGTAATAAATTTAATAATTTAAAGTTAATATTTTACATTAAATATATTATCACATTTGAAATTCAATTATTTTAAACTTGTAATCTTTTTTTTAATAATCTGTATAATTGTACATAGTTAAAATATTAACAAATTAACATTATAGGTATGTTATACCTATATAAGTGAATATAATATTTATTTGTCTATTCTTTTGTATCATAAGACTGGAAAGTTAATTATTGAAATTTTCTATCGGATACCGAAGTATATTATTAAAATTATAATCTATTAATAATATATACGTATACAGTTACTTATAAACATTTATATAGCACAGAAATTATAAATGAGAATTAATATTACATAAAATAGATTTAATTACAAGTGACTGTTACAAATGAATTACGAAGAAAAATAAAGTAACTAAAAATTACTTAATTAAATTATAACAGTCTTCATATATTAAGCCTATAACGAATACAGCAACGAAATAGTAGACTATGTTCTTATGTCCACAGTTCCAAAAAGTATAAAATTTTTAATACAATTATACCAAGAGCGATGGTATAGGTTTCTTTCCAGGCCATGCTTCCTTTGCATATTTTTTCTTTTTAGGTTCCATTGCACGTGATTCTGTAGGACCTGAAATTTCTGGTACTTGTGGTACTTCCGGTTGTACAAGATTTGGAGTCATTTCAACTTCTGGGGCTGGATTTGGTAACGCAATACCAAGCCTAGATGTTAATGATGTTAAAGCTGTAGAAAAAGGATTTATTGATAATGAAGAAGGTGTAAATTGTTCTGGTGGAAGATCATGATAAAGCTGTGGCGTGGTTGACGTAGGTTGTAAATGTTTCAAAGGGTGGTGATCTTCTGACAATGATATCAATCCACCTTCCATACGCATTCTCTATATCGTAAAAAATATAAAAATATTTAGTTTATTTAATTAATTAATAAGTTCACCATATAAATATATGCAGATTGTGATCATAAATATACAAACCTTGCTTGGAACTACAGTTGTTTGTACAAGATTACGAAATCTACCAACTGATGGATCTACATCTTCGGGGTTAATAACTTCTTCATCGTCATTAAAAGTTATCCCTTTTTTCTTTCTTTTTCTAGTACTTTTATGCATCTCATCATCCGAGATACCAAGCATGGATATGCGTCGATTATGTGCTGTGTTGAATTCTGTTAAATTCTAAAAATTAATGTATTATTACCTACTCTGTCTTATATTATTATTATTTATTTCCTTATATTGTATTTGTCGGATATAAGATACATACATCAAGTTCTGTTTCTGTTTCAGGTAAACCTAATAAACCTCCAGTATCTGCATCTTCTGAATGTTTTTCTAACTCTTCAATAATGGCCCTCGTACCAGTTTGTGGTCGTTCTCTGATAATATAATATCGCGTAGATGCTCCAAAATGAAATGTAGTATCAATAGGAAGTTGAGTTGGTTTATGTGCTTCTAAACGCATATTACCAATAAATGTTCCATGTGCTAGTGGAAAAATAATGACAATTAATGTTAAAATACATAAACATAGAATATACAAATATATTTATATTTCCTAATCAATTAATATAACTTACTACTGCCCAAGTCTACTAAAAATGCTCTGTGAAGATGTTTATGGTATACAAGTGCAGCATGAACTCGAGAACAGGAAGCATGATCAATGCAAAAATCATTTAACTGTTGATTCCGACCAAATAAATAACATCTCTTTTCGTCGACCATTAATTTCTATAATAAAAATGATACTTATTAATTTCTTTTTGTTCAATATATGTATTGTGCTTTTAGATTTACTTTAAGTCCTTTTAATATATTTTTTTACCTGTATTAATTTATCATTTTTTAGTACGTCCAAATGTAAACCAACTGGAGGTTTACCAGCCCTGAAAACATAACCTATTCATGAATAAATATTCGAAAGGTATCACATCCATTTTTTTATAAGGATAAGACAATAATATGCTTTTGAATAAATTATTATAAACATTATTAAAACTTGACACACACCAGTTTGGAACTTCATAATGATTTGCCATAACTACTTGTCAATATAGTATAGTATTCAAAACAAGTAGGATATTCCAATAAATTTAGACAACAGCCGTGTTTAATACTTTTAATAATATAAGTATGTATTTGTTTAGTTGAAATTTGTTGACCAAAATCCACTGTATCGTTACCGATCAACATGTTGAGTAAACGTAGGCCGAGCAGACGCCATGTTTTCCATGATTAAAACATTTAAAGTTTTATTTGAAAGTTAAATAAATATACTAATATTTTTCCAATAATTATCTAATTAATTTTTATCGGTAACTAATAAACATAGATATGATATATAACTAATAAATACTACCTTCCATCTATTCAATCATTTTTTGAAAGATGCAATAATAAATAATACGATTAAAAAAAAAAAGAAAAGAAATTGTATTGGTAGTACTGCTGGCGCTGGCCAACAGCGGGTTATATGATTGATTTGATTATGATGTTCTTTTTTCTTTTGTAAATGTAATAATTTAATGCATTAATTAATAAGTTAATAATTTATTTATGCTTATCTAAAATTTATTTAAAAGGTAACGCTTGTTAAACATTTGCATTGGAAAACGATGGTATCATCTATAGCGACTTCTTATTGGAAAAGAATGAGTTTATAGAATTAAAATAAACTTAAGTTTATGTATGTGTTTACATATTATACATTAACGTTTTATATAAAATATGAGAATAATAGACAATAATAATCTGTAGTGAAATATTTTTTGTTTGTTAATAAGTCAATCGAGTGAGAAATATTCAAGACAGTACGTATATGACCATGTGCTTACGTAAAAAGTCACTATAAGAACACCTCGTTAGTTTTAAAATAATGTATATCAATTTTTCTGAATATTTAATTATTTGAAAAAAATTCATCAAATTCAATATTAAATAAAAAACTATTAGAATACGTAAAAAAATTAATAATGTGTTTTTATAGGTTATGTTATTATAGTAGTTTTGATTACATATTTAAGTTGATTCTACATCTAAAATGAACAAAATTTGTGTAACATTACAAAAACTTTCAGTAAATTATATAATTGAAAATTAATTTATTTAAAATATAAAATGTAATTTTTTTAAATAATTCTATTCGTTTTTAGATACATGAAAAATGCATTTTTCACGTTTCTCTAAGAACATGAGTACTACAAAGAGAGACAAAGTACGTCAAACATTATCTCTTTTTTATGCATTAGTATCTTGGCATGGATTTATACTTAGTTTATATATATTAAATAAGTTTGAAAAGAAAACTTCTGATCTATCAGCAGGTATTTTTCCATCTATTTAACTTTTATGCTGGGTTTATTAAATACATTCAATGACTTGAAACTTTTATTATGAAATATGTACAGGTTTACAAAAATCAGTTGAGTCGGATGTAACTTCAGCCAAAGTTATTCGGATTAAAGGATTTGATATTGTTGATAATACTACATTTGGAAAAGAGCAACTAGATACCTTTCGTAAGAATATTGCTAATCCTCCTGTAGATGAAAATTCTAATGATTTTGATTGATTAATTAACAATTAAAAACGTTTAGTTTATTATAAGTATAATAATAAGAATAGATATTATGTATAAGATGTACATAATATTAAAATATCATTAAAACAGTAAAGATTGTTGTTATTTACAAATTTAAAGAATATTAAGATATATTCGTCGTCATTAATTTAATAAAGGAACCAATAAATCAGTCAATAACAATATGTAAGATGCTTGCAATCATATCATGTAAAACTTAAGGAAGAGATCGTCGTAAAGCTATTGCACCTGCTGCAGAATTTCCTCTTTCAGGATTTAAATCTTTCAATCTCTGTTCCATTTCGCAGAATAAAGCTGACCTATTTAAATCTTCTCATATTATTTGTTTATATAAATTAACTTTTACATAGAAATTATAATAAAAAAAATATTTTTATATCACAAACCTGTATTCTTCATATCTCATAACAACTTCCTCTAATTCTTGTTTGTAAAGTCTTGTGAGCATAGCATTGAAACAATCAAGTTCTGGTAAACGGAAGAGTTCCCACCGTAATTTACGATCTAATGCAATAGATGCTCTACTATACACATACAACCAATGAGGAATTTCTTCATTAAGATACGGATTAGCTGGTACTAAGACGCTGTGAGAATGAAAATGAGTATGTCTAGGAGGTGATACTACTCTTATTGCTTGTACTTCATGTGGATAACACGGATGCTCATATTGTGCTTGTCTTGTTATATGACTGAAATTAATATGAGATCATTATTTATAGATAAGATGAAACAAGTTATAATATAAATTAATAAATCACAATAATCAATGAATTACTTACTTAACATAATAGACACCATATTCTGGTGATTCTATTCTTTCCCACCCAGTTGGTAAACCTTCTTTTTCAAGAGGATGCGACCAATGAGTAGTTTTTGTATTATGATCTATATAATACTTTCTACCTCTAAGTGTAAAATCTACCGACCAGCCAGGTGGTAAAGGTAATTCTTCTTGTTGTTCGCTTCTAGAACTTGATCTTTCCGACTGGCATCTACTATATCTTTACAAATGTTTATTTTTAGTTAAATAAAAAATAGTAATTAATCATTTATATCAATATATTAATATAGTATTATTGATTATACCCAGCATTTTGACGATATACTGATTGATTATATTCTTCGAAACCTGTATCTGCATCGAATTGTAAATAAGACACTTGTGGTGTTTGAACACGGTCCAAATGATATTCAGATCCAGCATATTGATTGACATAAGTATGAGATGCAGCAGGTGATAACCTTGAATGATATGATGGTGTAGTAGTACGAGAAGACATACCTTCGTTTGATCCACTATTAACAGAAAGAGCTGTAAACCTAATAAAATTAAATATACCAAATTAATACCATTTATAAACTTCAAATTAATGCAATATAAATAATACATTTTCATGTGTTAAACGATAAATGTTATCACATTAAAAATAACCTTTGCGCTAAGTCTGGGACAGAACTATTTGGAGTATATTTTCCTTCGTGGCTACCTAATCCAACAGCACTCATTGTAGTTTTTGTATTTCCGAATTTTTGTACTATACATGGTTGTTGCGGAATAGACTATAAAGTATTTTTATGTGTCTATTGATTCATCAGTTATCATATTTCCCATAGTTTTAAATAAATTTAATATCTATTAAATGAATATAATATTGGTATAAAATTTACCATCGATGATGGTATTGTTGCACGATCTCTTCGTCTTACTCTCCTGTTTGGTTCTGTGGTCCACACATTAATAACTATAAGAGAACAAAACAATAAATCTCTAATCTACTAATAAACATTGAATCTAAAACAAAAATTTATCTTACTTGGCATTTCAGGTGGTGTCTCTTTCTTAATATATTTACCCACTACTCCTTCCTTAATTGTTCTTAAATCTTTATTTTTTCGCGACAACATTGTAATTGATTGTAAAACTATTCGTAATATATGTATATAATAATATAGTAATATAAAATATTTGTTTAAAAGCTATATCATATCAATTATAAATTGTTAACACATTTGAACAACTGTCAACAAAAAATTAGCGGTTACATTTTAATATCAATTTTTATTTATTGTATGTCATTAATACGATATATACTTATATATATATATATATACGGTAATGTATTTTTCTTTAGAAATAAATTTTCATTTAGATCTATAATCATAAATATCGATATTTTATATTTAAGTGACAAGTAATGTAATCATGTTGTTCACGTAGATTATACCTATTGTTTTGAATATAATAAGAACCATAAGAATAATGTTTTAATTATAATGGTTTATATAGAGGAAACAAAATTAAATATAGAAGTTACCGATATATATATATATAAAATGTTATAATATTAATAAAATTAAAATTTGACAATAAAAATGACAATAAATTCGTTAACAAATAAAGTTAAGCCATGAGCTATTATTGGAACATTCACTTCTTAACCAAAGAAGTGTGAACCAATATGATTGGTTAATTAAAGCTTTCTTATGATTCGTTAATACCTATCAGATGCATATGAAAATTGTGATATTTGCATTTAATTTAACAAAACATTTTTTTTCCATCATATAATTTATACCATTAATATTAAATACATTGAATGACAATTTAATATAGAATCCCCCCCCTCTCCTCCAAGATAAGTTCAAATCATGTTATTATTCTATATTTACTGGTTTAATAAAACAATATAATATTTTGTATTTGTTGATATGAATAAAATAGTAAACTACTTACCCTCTACTCACCATTAAATTAGAACGAAACATGGAAAATTTGTTTCTATCTTGAAATCATAAGCATGATATATAAATTAATGATTATACATTAATCCGCTACACTTTTTTTTAAGTATTGTTAATATCAATTTCATCATAAGTACGTTCATTCATTAAATGGGATTAATAGTTAAAATACTTTTTTCAAATAAGGTAATACATTATAATAAATGTGTTTGATGTTGAACGTACTGCAGATATACTGTATCTATTAGAGAGTATAATGAAATTTTTAAATTAATTTATTACCTGGCTAATCTTCTTCTATCTTAAATATAAAATATTTCCTACTCTGCTTTTTAGTTCTAATCTTCTCATTAGTATTACTATATGGTTTTTTTGAGTATCAATGAAATCAAATATTAGAAATTTTAAAGAAATATGTAAAAAGATTTAATTCCTACCACTCCTATCTTTTTCTCTCTCTCTCGTTTTTTTTTTTGATTTTTGATTTTTGTTTCATATGGCCAGGAAAATTACTATTTCTGTATTTGATACTCGATAACAAATAGGATTTACACACTGGATTTGGTTAACAGGCAAATTCAACATTTAGAGTTCTGCTCAATATTTTGTTTTGGAGTAAGAGAAAAGAATAACGTTTGATAACTATCAATAACAGTTGTTTAATGATAGGTTTGTTTGTTAAAACTATCACAGTGCATCTCTCTCACGTTTTGTATAGTTTTTCTTTTTTTTTTCTTTTTTTTTTACGTATATTGTGCATTTCTAGAATATTTATTAAGCCGAAGGTAAAATAACTGTTTCATCAGGCAGCTCCTTCCCAAGTCTATGGATTTTCTTTGCAGCAGATGTTTATATTATATAATATCCCCATATAACGTTGTTTTTATTCTTATTATTAGCTTCAATGTTTTTAAATAATGAAGAATTCTACTGGTCCTATTATGGTGGTAGAAATGCAATTGTCATGCTGTAAAAAAAATATTGATATATTATGTGATTTCAATTTTTTTTTCTTTTTTTTTTTTTTTCTTAATGAATCGTAACAGTATTACAATCTACATTATTTTTCTCTTTCTCTCTCTCTTTCTCTCTTTCTCTCTCTCTCTTTTTTATATATATATACACATATGTATATATATATATAAATTTATGATCAGAGACACAATGTACCCCCGTTTATTTTTTTTCTCTGGCTCGACCGATGATGTCGTCTCCAACTCTCTCGCAATGAAAAATCAAATATCTAAAATGTCAACAATAATATAGAATTGTTTTTAACAATGAAAGAAAAAAAAAAAAAGAAGGAAAATCTGCAGGGCTTATAACAGGGATTAGGCCACGCATGAATAATAAACTACTTGGTTTTTTGATAATGTTTACACAGTGAACATTAGAAAACAATTTGCATCAGAATGTAGTTCCTATTATTATTTTTTTTCTTTTTTTTTTTCTTTTCTTTTTTTTTTCTTTTTTTTTTCTTTAATTTATATTTGCACGACGTAAGCTGCATTGAGAGAAAAAAAAAAGTAACAAAGTAAAAATAAATTAGACATTCAATCAATAATGTGTGTGCCTATTTTACGCATTTAGAGATTTTGTACGATTACTATCTACGTTTTTTCTCGGAGTTACATTATTTTTTTTACCAGCATTTACAATAATTAATGTACTTCCAACTTTCTTTCTAACAACTAATTTCAATTTCACGAAGCGAAGTTAGAAGTAGAAAATAAAAAAAAAAGTAAATTTAAGAGAGACGGTACGATGAAAAATATTTGACGAACAATGGTAAAACATGAAAGATAATAATAATAAATGTATATAGGTTTTTTTTTTTTCCAACTAGTTCATGAAAATATGAGCAAGTATGATTACTCAATGTTTAATCATCTATTTATTAATTGCTATTATTTGTTTGTTATTATTTATTATCATTAACTTTATTATTATTATTATTATTATTATTTTTATTATTATCGTTATTATCACTATTACTATTTGTATTATTTATTATCAATATTATCATTATCGTTATTATTAATTAATTATTATTATTATTATTATATTATTATGCAATCGTAAGAAATTTTAAAAACGATCCCACGTTTTCACGGTGGCCACAGTGGGAGCACAGCTCCGAATAAATCTTATGCATCATAATCTCTATTAATCATTATATTTATAAGCAATGAATATTTTGGTACAATTAAATTTTTATTTTTATTTTTATTTTTATTGTATATAATCGTTCTTCATATCTTTTTTATTTTTTTTAATCATTTTTTTTCTCTCTTTTATTTAGGAAAAAAAAAAAAAAAAAAAAAAAAAAAAGAAAAAACAAAGAATTCATACTTTTTTCTTTCCATACGTTTTTCTCTTTTTTGGTGGATCGATTCCCACTCCCCTTTTTATCCTTCCACCGATTTTTCTCATCGATATATCGTTTTTGGATATGCCGTTATTATGCATACACCGTTAACTACCATCTTTTTCATCAGTGGAAAAAAAGTTAGCTTTTTCCCCAATTATTTATAGTTGCTGCGCGTGCGTGCGTGTGTGCATGCAGTCGGCGTAAACAACACAACAACGTCGGTGATATTATTCTTCGGTAAACGCATGAAGTTCGTTTTATGTATGTACTCTTAGTACAGTATATTACTTAAACACGCGTTTTTAAAATTGCCGCTTTTGGTATATTCTTGTAGTATGTACGAGTGCGTAATTTTTTTTTTTTTCTTTTATTATCAATATTACTATATTTTTATTAATATATTGTATTATGTATATATATGTATATACATATATATATAGATATATGTATGTATGTATATATATATATATTTACCTAATTTATTACGTTTTGTTATATTTATCATTATTAATACGAATATATAATACATTTTCAAACAATACCCTCTCCCCCTCCCGCTGGCTCCATCGGAGGTGAGGATCATAGTAAAAGTCAGAGTCAGTCACAGGTAAACGAGACACTAGCCATTTTTATAGTTCGAAGCGTGATGTTACGTCGAAAAGGAAAGGAAAGGAAGAAAGAAAGAAATAAAATAGGAATACAAACAAAACAAAAGTAAGGGAGATAATAACGATGAGACGAGATGGATGGGGTAAGGTCGTCGAGAAACACGGTTCGTTATGACACTACTGCATTCATTCAAATTTACATCTCGATCATCGCCTCCCACCGAGCACAGCTGAAATCTTAGTTTTAAGAAAAAAGGGTCACTAACATCCTCGTATTATGTGCTGACACTGAGAGTACATTATACAACTTAGACGATTGCTGATTTTCATCCAAAAAGAAAAATAAACATTAATGTACACAGAATAAAATTATTAAAAATTATCATCATCATCATTATCATCATTATCATTATCATCATCATCATCTTCATCATCATCATCATCACGATGAATCATTATCATTAATTATCATCAATTATCATCATTAATCATCATTAGTAAACAATATAATTTTCTTCCTTCTTCTCTTCTTCCTGCTCCTGTTACTCCTCTTCCTCCTCACTCTCCTTCTTCTTCTATTCGCTTTCTTTCTTTCTTCCATTTATTTATTTAATTATTTATTTATTTATTTATTTTAAATTTTTACGAACTCCATTTTGTCTTCCGAGCACGACTCTAACGAAAGAGAAATATGTATTTTACGTCAGAAATACCATAATAAGATATTTGTTTTCTTCTTTCACTTCCTCTTTCTCTCCTCTTTTTTTCTTTCTGTCTCTTTCTTTCTAACAACGATAATTTCTTGCTTGTAGTGTTATGGACAATCGACGTAAACTAAAGACTAATAACCGGGCAGCGTAATAGTGTGTGTCCACCTGTAAATATAAAAGAAAAAAAAATACACACGCTTGTAAATAATTTATGATAATAAATTTGTGTATATGAATATTATTATTAACGAGTAACGAAAATATAAATGATTCTAAAGAATGATTGTGTCATTTTAAAACATGAACTTACGTACTAGCTCAGGGGCGGGTTCGCGTCGCAGGTGCAGTCGTGGCAGGAACAGAATTGTTGGATGTTTCTGTTAGTGCACCGCGTCGTTCTATTTCGAGTTCGTTTAATTTTTTCCATAATTCTTCTCTCTCTTTCTCTTTTTTCTTTTCTCTATTAAATAAATGTGTAAATAAATAATATATCAAAAATTTAACTCATTCTTTACTAAAGGTGATTATAATTTTTATCACAACGTGTTATAGTCATTTATAATTTAGTTATATATTAAACAAGAACCAATTATTCGTATAATACAAATTAAAAATTAATATCAACAAAATTAATATCAAATGTTTAAGCTCTAGAGCAATCTCCTGCCATAGTGAAGATGATTAATAAAAATGTTGATTCTTTAGTTTACTTACCTTTGCCTTTCAGACTTATAGCTGGCAGTAAGTTCATCAAATTGCTTGCTGTTCATTTCCATAAAAGTTTTGAGTACATTATAAACAAGTGCTACGATCGTCTGATTCCAATGCTCCTTGCTAATTTTATACAATGCGGGGAACATAATCGCCATTATTACATGATTGTTTTCCTCTATCAACGACATTACATACTCATTATTCCAGAAATACAATGCTCTTTCTGCGACCTATGCATTAATACATATATACATATTCAATTAATCAAGTCACCCTACATTAATTATTCTGAATTTCAAAAGATATGAAAATTCTCAAAATCAAAAGCAGCGACATTACCTGGAAATGCGGCGAGGATACGCAACGTGCGATTTGCCTAAACAAAGGCTCTTGGATTTTAACAAATTGGCTAGGTTCTATGACATCAAGTATTTCCTCAATCTCACCAAGGAACATTACCTCCTTCTGGCTGCACGTCTTAGGCCAGAATTTAAGGAGGCCTCGTACAACTGGTTCCGTTAAGGTTGCGTCCTTTTCCAAGAATTGTACAACGCAATAAGCTAACTGTGCATGATAGAGCGATAAACACTTCACTTTGTGTAATGGTAACAACACCTATATGTCACAGAGAAATCGGTTGTCAGAGAGGTTGCGAACATTTTAAATATTATTTTACGATAAAATAAATAAGACATATTTTTTCTAAAGAAAATTATTTCAAATTAATAATGCCATTTTTGATATATCACCAAACTTTACCTTTATCAAGAACTGTTTATGCTCTACCTTTAAAGGTAGAGCGAATCCATTAATGATGCTACCCAAAATTTCTAGAAGCTCACCAACTCCGTTAAAGTGTTCCGTCTCATAGACGAACCTACAAATAAACATTTATTTTAACCGTGTTTTTATAATAGAAATAAACAAACAGTTCTCCGATTATTAATCCTTCGTATTTCAACTATTAGCATTGGCAAGCGACAAATATTGCTCGTTTTAAAGTTATATTAATAAATATAAATATATTTAAAATAATACCCTTAATCTATTAAGTGTTTCGTATAAATCAAAAAGTACCTCAGAAAAATGTTGTTAATTTGTTTGCGTATGAACGCTCGAAGACCGAGGAACTTGCCATAAATACGATGCAAAACGGTCTTAAGAAAGTCTCTTTCCCTAGGATCTTCCGAGTCGAATAATTCCAATAACTGTAATCACAAAGTACGATTTAAATTGTCGTATAATTCTTTACAAGTATAATTTAGTACTTTTATATATAAAAAAAAGTGAGTCCAGTAATAAACAAAATAACTTTTTCTATACTAGTATTCAGTTAATTCAAACGAAGCGTTAGACCTAATTTTACCAACCAGTTAAATTAAATAACTGGTTTTGATCGTTTTATACAAATGAATATAAATTAATTTAAAAAATTTCTTTTCTTTTTTCCCTCCTTTCCTTTTTGTTCTGAGACACACACATATCGTCTATGTTCAGTCATAAGTTATTAATTAATATTTACGCTAATCCGAGTCATTGCTCGTCAAAGAAATTTTTAATAAAAAAAATCAAGTTCGGTAAATCTATGACTTTTGATAATCTTTTAATGCACACATACTACTTCTGATACTAAATGTTAGTTAGTGATTTTCGGCTGAACATAGACGATATGAAAGTATATTTTTAATATACTGGAATAATATTGCTGAGTAGTTTAAGTTTCGAATTAAATAACTCCATCCTATATTTATTAAGTATTGTATAAAAAAAAAGAAAAGTTATTTCAGATAGCAAGTTATTGGACTTATTATGGTACATTCATTTGATATACGTGAATCCTTACTTGTAAAACAAATTTTTGGTCAATGACTCTCTTGCCAATGGTAGGTAGGAAGTCTGAAGACTCGAGAAAGCGAAGAAAGAATTCATAAACCAACTGAAGGTGGGGCCAGCTCGCCTCCAATGTTGGATCATCTTCCTCCGGATCAAAATCTGGATTTTCACTAGGTGGCAATGTACGGAAAAGATTTGCTGATATCTACAAAAGAACAAAAAATATATACGAAATTATTAATATCACATATCGGGGGAAGAAATAATAAAGGAATTTGTATACAAAATAATAATGATAAATACAGACCATCTTGATAATTTCTGGGTAAACAGGTTCGGTAAGAACGCCCCGTCCAGCCGTGATGTATTCCACCAATTCGTTGAGGGTACTACGTTTAATTTCTTTCCCCTTGAGATCCGCCATTGGGTCCATAAAATCGAATGCCACGCAGCATTGTCGAAGTTTTCTAATAAACAAATCTTCTTGCTCTGACGGCGTAACATCTGAAAAACAAAAATTAATCATCGAATGTTAGCAAAATGTTTCCCATAATAATAATTACAAAAAAAATATCTTTATAATATTAATAATAATAATAATAATAATAATAATAATTTACATACTACTATATCTATCAATATAAAAATTGCAACGAAGAAGTTAACTTTAATATTAATTTCGTTATTTTTCTTCATATTTTACTACGAGATAAAAAAAAATTATTCAAATTTGTCTATTTATTGTAAATAAACAGGGGGTGGGTGAAAAAGGGTTCTCATGACCGAGTTAGTTGACTTTACGGATATAAAGTATCGAGGTTGACCAATCATCCTCCTCAGATTTCCTTTCGCAAGAACGTGTCATTGTTGTGTTTCAATGAAGAACACAGTATACATGTAGATACGTGAGAACACATTCGTACGTTCTGACCATTCATTAGTACAACCATTATGTCGTTACCGGTATTAATCGTGCGATACGCTATCTACCAGTAGCAAGAATCAAATATGAAAATGATATCACGAACATTCCCGTTACATGATCGTTAAATGGCTACTCCAAAAATATCTTTTCTTACTATTACTTCAACTAATAAACAATACATATATGAATTTTAACCATCGTTTTAATATAAACGAATAAGATTCTCGATATGAAATATTATAACGATTAATATTATTTTCTAATTATAAATAGAAGAATAAAGTGGAGTAAAAAAATTAATTAAATTATATAAGGGTGTCTCGGGAAAAATGGAACCTTTTCCTTTGATATTTTCTAATACGATTGCAAACGTAAGATTTATTAAGGTGATCTCATTTAACTGTGACACCCCGTATAATATTAAAGTTATAATTAGTGAAAGATCGAACAAAATGAATTGATCATTGATCGTTGATAAAATATAAAACATGTCCTCGGGTAATCGCACAAAAGTATCCCCCTCTTCTTCTTCTTCTTCTTCTTCTTCGACCTTCTCTCCCTACTTTTATTTTTCTAGAATACAGAAATTAGAACACAGCTACCAAGACCTCTCTTCCATCTAAAGATTATCAAATGGATCAACGTGACCGATAATGCGAACAATAACAGTCCATATCCTCATTTTTATCTGATAAAAAGAGAGAGAGAGAGAGAGAGAGAGAGAAAGTTATCAATAAATTTATATTAGATGTTTAAATGCTTTTTGATATATTTTTAATTAGAAAAAAATTTTGACAAAATATTCCTATCAACTTGAATATATTTTATTATCATTTTGAGGATTTCTATATATAATTTGTCCTAATTAATTATTAACGAACGAACAGATATTGTTATTGATGTAATCATGACGTCAATGAAATTATTATTATTAATTTAGAATTAATTATACAAATTCAAATCCAAAATGTCAATTACGAATTTCGGATGTAGTAAAATCTAAAATGTTTAGAGATTGAAAACAGGTAAAGAAGATTGGGTATAATTGTGTTTTTAGGAACTAACTCGAGTATTTTTGGGTTTATTTTCTTTTTCTCGAACATTTCCAGATAACTTGGAAACTTCAACATTTTCAATATTTCAATGATTTCCCAAATCTCGTCTCTTTAAATCTTCAAATAAATGAAATAAGATAGTAGTTAATCACTTTTTAGAAATGTTTAATAAATGTTTGTATTTTGTAACTTCTATTACATTTCGTATTGGTTGATAAAAGAAATGACAACATACTCAGTCACTCAGATAAAGTTTAAAAATTTTAAAAGTTGTCTCAGACTTAGAAAAACGACTCAACGATCATTATCTTTCGTATTTGAGGTACCCCTTATACATGTGTGAGTCAACTTTTACCCCCAGGGAACAAAGAGAAAAAATAAAAGTAGAAAGAAAATGTAGGAATACTTGTTACAAACAAAATCAAGTATGCATTTTTTCTTTCTCTCTTTTAACAATTTTATATAAATATTTTGTCTCGTGTTTTATTTCCTTTTAAATATTGTCTGTCTTTTATATCCAAGTTGTAATGAAAAAAGTTAACATAATTATTAAAAGTTATAAAATTATTAAATCAATTGTTCATTTTATTTATTCACATTTTAAAAGTTAATTCGTACAACTTGTCTTAGCAAATCAAGAAATAATGTGTGGGTGTTTGTAATATATCGTATGTAATCTTGCATGAAAATGTTGAACTAACTTTGAAGGAGTTAAGAACTAGAAAGAAAAAAAAAAGAAAACATAATAATTAAACAGGGATAAATGTGATCGTAAGAATGTATAATAACAATATAATCTTCTTAAAATTAATTAAAATATACAAAATTTAGCTTTTCTTCTTTTTTATAAAAAAAAAAAGCCTTTTAGTGTTGTACACTTTAGATACTACAAAAAAAATTATGCAAGTAAGGATACCACCAATTTTGGTAAAAATATAAAATATATATAAAAAAAAAAAAATAAAAACAACTATTATCAAATAACAAATGGCACACCTTTCTCGTGTGAAGTTCTAGACATTCGAGACCAAACTAACAAGAAGTATAATCATATTAAATATGTTTACCGGACCGGAAATGCTTTCACAGGTTGGAAGGGAGGATCTCCCATTGAAATTTATGCGCACGCATAATCTCCCCGTTCTTACCGATCGATTGATTCTTCATACCTGAACGTTAACGTTTAAATATATTAATTTCTTTTTTATACTATACTATGCACATATATATATGCATATGTAAACGAAAGAAAGAGAGAAGGAAAAGGAAAAAAAAGAAACAAACAAACAAACAAAAAAATCGATTTCTTTACTCAATACCGAGGGAAGTCGAAAAAATAAAAAAAGGAATAAAATTGAAATGATGATGGATAAAAAAAAAAAAAAGGTCTCCTAACTCGTAACGGTTTTAGAACCGCAATTTTATTATTGAATTCCTCAAACCCAGTCATGGGTACAATGTGCAAATTTTATGCTATATAAATACACGATTCGAAAAATGTTTTAACGTGCATTCTCTCTTTCGTATATTTTGTATTTTTTAACGAAAATATTATCAGAAAAATATTTATTTCTCTATGTAAAAGAATTTTAAAATAAAAAAGAAAAGAAAAGATAAGATTGAAATTTATTTAGCAAACTTAAGAGAGAATCGTGGTTTTTTAAATTCATTATAATTTAAAATTAATGATAATAGTTAATTTATGTTAAAAAGATCGAAGATAAAAAAAAAACATTACATTTTTCGTTTCTTTTCTTTTCTTTTTATATGGAAATGAATGATTTTATTTGTTTGTATTTAAAATATTTTATCATTTTTTTTATTTTTTATTATTTCATCTTAAAATATTTTTTAACATTTAATAACATTAATTCATTTGATTCCCCTTTTTCTTTCTTTTTCTTTACTTTCTTTCGAGTAATTACATGTTATCAACGAATACCTACATTCTGGTAATGCACGGAAAACCCTAATTTATTTTCCCTCGGATAAGCTAAGCGAAAAGATTTTCAATTACCTATAATCCATGTTAAAATGACCGAAGAGAGGGAACACTTCTTCTTATTGGTCCAGATTACTTAACTTTTTGGAAACCATTTTTGTTCTTTTAACACGTATATAAAAAATGTTGACATATATATATAAATCTAAATTATATAATAAATGATCGATAACCAAATTCGTTGAATTAATTTAACTAGAAATATATTTTGAGAAAATATTGAACTTTTCATTCTTGGACGAATGACAAATATTTTATAATGTAAAAGATATTAAAGATCCTTCAATCTTTTTGGATCTTTTTTTATCTTTCACGAGTTAACAAAAAAAAAAACGAAAAATAAAGACCAAAAAGAAAATATGAGAAAAGAGAGAAGAAGAAATAAAAAAGCAGATGTTGTCTTTTCGATGTAGAAAAAAAAAGGTTACGGATGGATAATAAAGGCATTCGACATACGTTTTACGGGGTACGCATGTATATAAAATATATACAGTTTATGAGTATGTACATATATTAAGTTGTCAAGTATGAAATGAAGCAAATTTCAATTTAATTATGTACATTTTGTGCTCCATTTTATAATTGACAAACTAATAGATACATATATGAAATGATAGCCTTTTAGTAAGTAAAACAAGCATTACGAAAGACCCTTTTCATCTAATGTATAGTAACGTAAACGGTCATGGTCTATTCTATCTCTATCTATCATTATCATTATCATTATCATTATCATTATCACTATCACTAACTCGATGAAATTATGTTTTCCGTTATCACGTTAAGATATATCATATCTTTAGATTACGAACAATATCGTCGTAAATATTTTGAAAGACGCGGGAGTTAAAATCTTTGAAGGGTAACGCGATTAAAATTGTAATGTTTAATTAGCCCAATTTACGTAGAGGGGGATCCTCGAAATGACAAAACAATATTATCAATTCATAAAAGAAATTCTTGTATTATAAAATAAAACATCCAAAATTCGTAATTTTAATTTAAGTTACATAAAACATATTTAAAAATATAATATTAATTATATTACTCGTTATGAAATGTCATTGAAAGAAATCATCGTAAAACATTAATGATAATAACATCTATCCAATAAAAATGAAATTACTTTTTTTTTTTGAAAATAGAAATCTTCAAATTATCGTAAATTTATTCAATTTCAATTAATATACAGAGTTGAGACAATTTTATGCATAACTTGACCTAATTAAGTGTTACATATCGTGAAGAGGAACGTTTAAGATAAAAAAAAAAAGGATAATAAGAAGAAGAGAGAGAAAAAAAACCATTTATGCTGTTAACATGAGGCAACGAAGGAAGATACGCGATGTACCTCTTTAATAATTCCCCTTTGTAACGAACTCCTAATGCCCCGCGGTGATGACACCGCCGCCATATTGCGTTCCATGCGATCGTCTTTTCTCGAACAGCTGGACGAGTAGGAGAATGCTAAACTATTTTCTAACTTATTACAAGGAACAGCGATAAATTATATATATAATGGGGGTTTTTCTTTCCATAGATACTGCCGTTAATGAAAATTCATTTCTAATCCTAACAAAATTAATAATATACATACACGTTTGTAATTGCAAAGATCCAAGATGGTAGAAAATAAATCGGAGACAATCACGAAGACTGCCGACATTAATTTGAATTATAAGAAAATTATTTTCTTTCATTTTTTTTTTATTACGAGTCCACGTGAATCGTTATTTTTTTAATCTCTTAGCCACTATGTGCCACTACAGTGGCTTTCGCGGATGTGTAATCTTTCTGTACAAGAAGAACAGCATTATCAGTCACACATTGCAATGCTGTATCATTTACACGTAATTCGTATTGAATTCTGCCGTACAGAGAGAAACAACCCTGCGCAAAATTCAGCCGTGCCTAAGAGGTTAAAAAAAAGGATTAAAATGGAAATCATTTTGATTAAATAATTCGATCGTTTCATTAAAATATCTCACATATATACACAATTATTACGTGATGCTTTTCCTTGATCTTTTCTTTTTTATTAACTTTAATTATAGAACGACGCGCATAACAAAAGTATTTTTACATTTTGAATTCCCCCCGTCCATCCCTCTAATTCTCTTTCCTATTCTTTTTTTCTTCTGTTGACGATTGCACTTCAAGCAGGAGACGATGATCGGCATTGCACGAACCTAATGCGCCGAAGATGATGAAACTCTAAATATGTTTTGGACCAGTTACAAGCTCTCCCCATTCTGGGCACGATGTCAACTTTCGGTGGCAAATCTTGTAACTGAAGGATTGACGTAGTGTAGGTAGGATCGACTTAGGAAGAAGAAGACAACTAAATATCACACCATGTTGTGTAAATGCATGAACATTTTCCTACTTCGAATAAATTTATCAGGATAATTCAAGTTTTATGATTATATTAATCGATAATAAAGAAAATCCAACACTAAACATACATCATTATTAGATGGCTAATTTAATAACTTCATTCGAATGAGTTACTAATTGGTATCAGCTTATAACTGTAAAGAATTTATAATATATATTAAAAATTAAATGATAAAATAAATAAATGAAATTTTCTTCAACATACAATTAATCTAATACTGTTCATAATTACCGGTACGTATATCTATGGTTATTCTTTTTTATTTAAAGTTAAGATTAAAAATAAAGAAAAGGATTATTATTTGTAGAAAAAGAAAATAAATAAAAAAAAAAAAAATCGAGAAGGTCGGTAAACGAGAAATCGGTCGTTGCTAACGATTCCAAAAATAGAGTTTTATGCGCTGGTTGGCTCGGTGTTGCTTGCTTGTCGCTCGTTTCCGAGTTACGTGCACGATTATCTAGCGTGTACGTATTTATAATTTCATTCATAACATACGACGTACTTTCACGTACTCACGTACTTTCATATCGGTCGGGGACGGTATCAAAAACTGCATCATCACAGAGCATCGTCGCCGTTTTCTTGCGCACTACGCACGCATACGCACGTCCCTTGTTATATATTATTATTATATTATTATTTTTCTTTTTTTCGTAGAATCGTTCGGTTCGAACGTCATTCATTATTTTCCCCTAATTACGATGACGAGATTAATATTGAGTTAGTGGGAAAAAAAAGTCGGATTTTTCCATTGAATTGTGGTTAAAAATCCGACATTTTTTTCTAACAACTCAATATTAATAATTGTAATTTTTACGGTTAACTACCAGTATCTACAAGTTTCAATTGAAAATATAAGTTCCTTTCTTTTTGGCAATTATTGTCGACCATTCGAAAGAAATTTTGGAGGAGGTTGTCACGAAAAAGAAAAAGAAAAAGAAAAAAATTCGAAGCGAGATAAAAAGTAAAGAAGAAAAAGAAAGAAAAAAGTGAAGTTTCTTCTACCACCAGGGTTGGGGATAAAAACTTGGAGTGGGGGGTGGTGAGACGGAGATGACCCAAGGGGAAAGGTGTGTATGTGTATCTTCAGCCTCGGATGACTAATGGACCAACCAGCAGAAGAAACATTTTTTTAACATCTTCCACAAGCGATGTTGACCCTTTGAACTTCCGATATTATACATACATACGTGCACTCAAAACAAGATGTAATTTAATCTTCATTTGGTTTACTTTTCTTTTTTTTGTTATGACACATATATACACAACCATCGATAAACGGTTCATTTGAAGAATTTATGCAAATAGATCAAATCTATTTATCATCGATAAAACAACAATATAAAATACGATATATATATATTTTTTTTAAATAAATTAATCAAAGAAGACGATTAATGTTTATGACGAAATTTAAAAAAGAAAAGTAATTATAACAATGCCGATAGTTAAAATCCTCAATATTCTTAAGTGCTGCAAACTCTTGAATGTGTAACTATATGTACACGTTATAATACTTGTGTTTCAGCGGTCGATTTATGGTTTGATTCATGGTGGAGAAGAACAAAACGCACTACGCGTAAATTTCTTCTTACGCGTAGGAACGTAGTAATAAAAAAGAAAAAAAGGAGAAAGATATAAAAAAAAAAGTGTTTGAGAGAAAAAGAGATAGGCAGATAAAGAGTATAAGTGGTGGCAGTAAAGAAGAGGAAAGAGGGGGGAAGTGAGTAAAAGAGAGAGAGAGAGAGAGAGAAAACGGATCGAAGCGGGTGCAAGTAGAAAAGGAATGGATGTAGTCGGACGAGACCACGGATTTGGTGTGCTACGTGTGGAGGATAGAGAAAAGGGCGGAGAGAGGAGTGGTGAGAGTGTGAGAGAGAGAGAGAGAGAAAGGGGGGGACCCACTCCCGACAAACCCCCAGAGAAGCGATGGCGGTGGGAGTATTGATCCGGAATGCCGGCGACTGCCCTTCCGGAACATGCTCTTCGCTACTCCTTTACCTTCTTGCTTTCCTCTATCATCCTCGGGTGTTTTCTATCCTCTTCCTTTCTCTCTCTCTTTATTTCTCTACCTCTTTTCTACCCTCTCCCATAACCCGACACCACCATTTAATCGTATTTGCTCAACCCTATAAGTTTATCGAACTTATAGGGAAATGTATTCATACTTTCTCATTCTTATCCAATCAAAAACTTCCATTGATATAACCCCTTCAATCCTGATTGGTCGACAAATCGATAATCCTTAGATTTCTTAAGGGGTCGTCGATCGACGTATTGGTTTAATGTTGTTATTATTATATGAAATAAAATCAATCAATTAAATATCACATACGATGAATGAAATTATTCAATGATTAATATTGTACTATGAATTTACATTAATTAAGTGTTTCCAAACATACACCAAGTTTATATTCTTGGTTATGAAGCCATGAATAACCTATTACTATTATTATTATTATTATTATTAATTAATTACTAATTCAAATTGAAGTCTATTGATCACTGTTAAAATACATATAACAATTGATTTACATTTATTTAGAATCTCGTGTTGTAACGTAATATTGTTACTAAGAAATTATATCTTAAACTCTAATACGTCACTTATCATCTTATATAAAATATAAGAAAAAATATATCTTATAAAAAATATAAGAAAAGTAAGATAAATAAACGGATGTTGATGGGATTGATAAACACGAGTAGTACGATTCAATGGAAAAACTACTACTACTACTGTTACTACTACTACTATCACTACCAATACTACTACTACACCGATCACATTTTTGAATGAACTAAATTACTTTACATGATCACTCTATGTTCTATCTTTCATGTAAAAGTAAATATAAGGACAAATGATTCTCACAATCCTAAACACGTACGTAGATACACATATATGTAAATACAATTTTTATATATTCCCTTAAGAGTTCAGAAAATATTAGTAGTGGTGAATTTATTTGTAAATCATTGGAATGCATTCTTTGAACAGTTAATTCAAAATTTAAATTAAGGAAATAATAAAATTATTACATATTATATATATATAAATGTGTTGGAAGATTGTAACAGAGAATACGCGCATGCGCAATTTATATACACTCTGAGATAAAAGAGAAAAAAGAAACGTAAGAAAGTTGGTGTGGTATGCATATCGTTATGCAATTCTCATTAGCAGCACGAGCCACAAGGTAAGACGAAACTGTTTCTTCTCCTGTCTCCTCCGCGATCATACACACAGGAAGGTCGACGTTCTGACGGTTTTGCTATGTGAACGTCATCATCGTATGTGTTTGTATGTTGTGTGTATATATATATACTGTCTGCCCTTGTGTACATGTGTACGTATATGCGGTACGAAGCGGCTCCGGATCAATCGCAAGTCCACTCACCGTGTGGTGCACTCCTGCACCTCGCCTCCTGCTGCATTTCGATCTACTCTTTAAACAAGATATTCTCTAGTTTCAAAGCTAAACGAAAATCTTTTCTTTTTTGCATACTTTCTTTATCTTTATTTTCATTTAAAATATCTAACTTGTAGAGAGAAACTTAAAAAAATTCTTGAAAATCAAATTGCAACTTAATAGATTAAATGTATTAGAATAAATAATGTTCGTGAATAAAATTAAGGATAGAATATATTTTAACATATGTTTATAATATTAGTTTAATATGGTTATTTTCTGTATTAAAATTCAAAGAAAATTACCATTAATTTGACAGACTTTGTGATTGTGTACCAACTGTGTTATTTAAATCCATCATATTGGCGGATACATTATAATAAATTTTCTTTTATATTATTATATCTACCAAAGTCCAACAAAATTGTAAATAAATAATATGCATGATTTATCCTTCTCTCTCTTTCTGTGTAAATTTAAACATAAAATCTGCAATCTTTTGAAATGACAGATCCCATAAATCAAAAGTGTTGAAATGTCATCCGTTAAAATACAACTCGCAAGTCGACTATACGTTCGTTAACAATTAATCAAAAAGAAATATTTCGAAAAAGAAAAAAAATAAGAAAATATGAATTAAGCATATTTCTCAATTCCACTGATAATTACACTGATTTAACGATGCACTAAATAACATTATCTATAGATATCTGAAATATTAAATCTTATCAAAACCTTGTATTTTATCACGAAAAATAAAACACAATATTCAATATAAATAATATTTTAATTACAATGAATAAATGTGTAATGTTTATAACATAAATTTCATTTATATTCTATGTCACGAATCTTTTAGAAAAATGCAAATCTCATACGTAAATATTTACTTCACGTAAGAGAGAAGAGAAATAAAAAAAAAAAAAGTTTATTTTTGTGTTGAACAACATTTATCGATCGGTTAAAATGAGAAGAACGTTCGAAAAAGATACAGAAAATCCGATGAGTTGCTGTGATGAACGTTGCCATTAATGAGCGCAAGTAAAAGAAAAGAAACGAAACAAACTGGGGGGATGGAGAGGAAAAAGAAGAAAAAGAAAGAAAGAAAAGAAAAG
Organism: Mischocyttarus mexicanus; assembly: GCA_023678845.1. Classification (NCBI taxonomy): domain Eukaryota; kingdom Metazoa; phylum Arthropoda; class Insecta; order Hymenoptera; family Vespidae; genus Mischocyttarus; species Mischocyttarus mexicanus. The sequence continues at coordinate 751,920 of JACGTP010000015.1, read as the reverse complement.
GGAAGGAAAAGGGATAAAAAGAAAATATAAGAGTTGACAAAGTGTTCATGCACTTGTTTTCTTTCCCTCGTTGGACTATTATTCAAAGAAAAAATATTTCCCCAAATGGCTGCTACTACCATCACCATCACCACCACCACCACCACCACAACCAGCTCACCGTCATAGATGGGACGATAAAATCAGTTGAGTAACTATGGCTCTTATATTGGAGTAAAACGCGATTCAATTAATTAGTGGTAATGCCACGATTAAGTTGTATTATCGTTTAGTTAATTAGATCTAATCGAAGACTTTCTTTGTCACAGGAACTGGGGACTCGAGTGAGTAGATCGGAAAATAATTGGTGTAATAGGAATACAAGGTAATATTATAACAATTAATAAAGTAGAATTTGTTCAAAGTATTTTCGTGATCGATTAGAATTTTCTTTCTTCGTTTAACACATTCGTGACGGGGCCTAAATTCACTGGCCGCACTGTGAAAGGAAGGGGCCTGTTTTTGTGCTCGAACCCATCGGACAGGAAGAGTCCCCCCGGTGATACATGAACCATTGCCGCGTTTGCGGCAATCAGCCGGCTTTGTTTATAAAAGTTTTGAAGAAATTCACAAAAAGAAATAATTCTCTTATAAATATGTAAATAAATTTGTTAATTACAATAATCATTTTTTTATTAGATTGACACTGGCGTGTACCACCAGTGGTACATCCCGTTGCGAACGTGTTAATCTTCTTTTATATTTACATCTATTTCTACAATATTAATAGTAACGATAATATACAAATTTAAATGTGTTAGAACATTGTAGAAAAAACAAGAAAATATTTCAAATTAATAAACATTGATAAGAATGATATTCTAAAAATGACAAAGTAAATTTTTGGAGATCAATATATGTGAAATATTTCATGAATTTTACAAATATTTAATATGTGTGGGAGATTTGTACAGAAATTAATCAACGATTCAAACACACACTCGAATAGTAAAACGATTAAAGATAAATAAAATCATATATATTTGATATAAAAAAAAAAAACAAAATTGTTGAGAAAAATATCGAAAGAAATAAAATGGATTATTTAAAAAGAAAAAAAGAAGATTGAGAAAAAGAGAATGGTACTCTGTAAACGAAGTAGAAAGAAGTATTGGCTGGGCTTTTGCTGCAAATGAAAAAGAGAGTAGAAAACGTTCGATGGAAACGAAGAACGGAATAGACGTACCATTTTTTTCTTTTTTTTTTTATTATTTCCCCCTTTTTCCAACTCACCTCCACATCCAACCCAAACTCCAACCCCTTTTCCTATCTTTTTTTTTGTTTCTTCGCGCCTCTACGCTTTTCGAACGTCACATCCAAGATCGTTCCGACCTACATTTTCTATCTACCTCTCTTTTTTTTTTCCACTTTTTGCTCTCTCTCTCTCTTTCTCATTCTCTCTTTCTTTCTCTCGTAAAAATGCGTCGACCTGACTACGACGAACTTTCACGGCGAAGGGAACAGAGCAAACCCGATTAACTTTGAGTAAATAGATTTTACACGGTGCACGATGGCACGCGTCGTCTACCATAAATATCCCCATCGATCGTGTTATGCGTTTATTGACTAAATGTTTATCCCGTTATTAAAAGCTTTAAATGGAAAATCCTAGAATTCCAAGGGAATATCTATAAGAAAAATCATTTTTTCTCACGTGCAACAAGATTTTCTAAATTGTAACTTTTAAGATTGAAATTTAAAATGAAAATTAATTAATATCAACGATATAACGGATTCATTATTTTCTTCTTAAATAAAAATATAAGAAACAAAGTAACATTTACATAAAATTATTAACTCTCTTGTAACACAATTTTCGATTTTATTGATAATATTTTATTTCTATAATATGTGAGAAAAGTTTAAATATTATTTATACCGATATAATTCTGATAACGATAATTGCAATTTGTACGTTTAAAAAATACAGAAAAAGAGAATATTGAGGATTTATTGGAAATGAAGTAACAATGAACTTGATGTCGATAAAATGAAATAAAATTTTTCAAAATATAGATATGCAAATATGTGTCATAGAGAGAGAGAGAGAGAGAGAGAGAGAGAGAGAGAGAAAGAGAGTTCAAGTAAGGAATACTAAACGACCCCACATTCATCCATATTCGTATATACACATGCATGCATGCATGCATGCATCCATGCACTATTTCTGTAGAAATAGAAAAATAAAAATTCCACGAAGATAACCCGATTTTCTTTTTCCACGTATCTTCATCGAGATATTTGATAAAAATTTCAATGAAATATATATTTTATTTAAACAAACTTAAAAAAATGATTCTTGATGTTTTAATATAAATATCATAAGAGTTTTATTAAGAGCTATAGAAAAAAGAAAAAAGAAAAAAAAAAAAATTGAGATAAATACAGGAAGAAATAGAAAAAGATAGAATCAGCTGAAAGGAAGTTGAAAGAGCAATGACGTCACGTTAGTGCAACACAATGACGCATCGTTACGAAAGCAACGACGTTTTTCTCGATGTTTTCTTTTCCCTAGCTTGCACACACACACACACAACACACAAACAATTTACACGTACATATATACTTGTAATTTGCGTGCGCACCCGTGTCACAGCACGAGTCTTGTAAATATACCTAGGATAATCCTACAAGCGAATGACAAGTTGCGAACGGGAATGATACAAAGAAAAAAAAAAAAAGAAGAAAAAGAGAAGAAAGGAAAAGAAAAGGAGGAAAATCTTTCTTATTCATCAAAGGTGAATGGCCTGGTGGTCAAAATATTGCAATAGAGTTCCCACAGCATCTACTTATCTTAATTCTCTATTACGTCAAATAACTATGTGTGAAATATCACATTTTTTAAATATAAAATAAAAAAAGAAATTCTTTTTAATTTAATTTTTACAAATTTAAATAAAAATTCCTAAAACTCAATATATATACAGGTAACCCTTTTCTAACACAGAGTAGATAGGTTCCTAGAAAATTCCGTGTTGCGTGAAACCGTGTTGTATGAAACCCAGAGCCAGTACAAAAAGGGGGGTTACACTGTATCTTTAAAACTGTACTGTGTATTGTCGAAGTACAATGCTGTACAAATGTTTTTGCAATTTTCTTATCGTGTTAGAACGAAACTGTGTTAGAGGATGCCGTGTTGTAATATTTAATATAGTATTGGATTGTACGAAAGGTTCGTACCAATTTATAAATAAAAGGTGGTGCAAGGTGTTTATACGAGATGCAACCTCATATAATATATACTGGATGTGTTGAAAAAATATATTGATACAAATAACTTGGAGAAAAAAAAAAATACCATGACATTTCTGAGCAAAATTGTCCAGACAAGATTTATATGACTTCAAGGCTAAAACATTGTGACATTTAATGTTTCTTTTTTTTTCTTTCTTTTTTTATTTTTATTTAAACATCGTTGACGCAAATGATAGCTATAATTGACATAATTATATTTTTTGTATAAAGTCAACAGAGAACCAGTAATAATTTACTGTTATCATGTATCTAAAAAAAAAAAGTGCACGTTAAAATGTTAATATTAAAATGTTTGTTATTTGAAACATACATTATTTATAATATAGTAATATTTTACCGACACAAAAATTGTATTTAAAAAAATGCTCATTCTAGAAAAATCGAAAAAATAATTGCATTTTACTTAAAAAGAACAAAACAAAAATTCTGATGACAAAGATGAAAATGTCTTGACAATGAGAGAGAAAGAAATGATTCTTCGAGTATGTCGAACGACACTTGAACGATAATAGTGTAACCTCGGCAATGACTCATAGGTCACCGTACGGACTCTTTCTCCTTCACCTAAGACTTTCTTTTGCACACCGCGTATATCTGGTCTTACGTTAGTCTATCAAAGTTAAACCCTGTACACGTATTGATTCATGCGGCCTCACTCTTCTATTAACTATCCTTTTCAACTCACTATACATTTCTATATAAACAAAACGATACGATAATAGATATAATATATCAACAACTGTTAACGATTATTTTACGTTTTTATATAGAATTTTAATTATTCTTATTCATCTTTTTTCTTCTTCTTATAACATAAATTTTCATGATAATAAGTATAATTAAAAATGATCTAAGTGGTTACTTAGAACGTATGAGTTAATATTAGACTGTCAAGTATGAAATGAAGCAACAAAAATGCACATCATTGAATTGAGAATTTGCTCCATTTCATATTTGACAACCCTAAAATACATTGAATGATTTAAGAAAATGTTAATTTTTCCGTCAAAATTGATAATATTCTTGGATACAGATAATATCACAATTGTTTTATAAGATTGTCAATGTTGGTTTTCTTAGAAATATACATCAATTTATTGTAAGAAGACAAAGAAGAGAAAAAAGAAATAAGTAGGACAGTAATATAGAAAGAAGAATACGAGAAATCTCAAGGTCCGATAATAATGCGTTGGGGTTTTATATTAGGTCATTAAGTATGAAACGTCACCGATTGTTCTACTTTCAATTCGAAATCGGACATTTCATACCTAATGGTTCTAATAAAACCGAACAATTAGATATTTATCCAGAAAATATTAATTAGTGTTTGCTTGGAAGAAAGAAATGTGTGTGGGGAAAATGGGGAAGGAGGGGGATGTGGGTGATATAAGAACGTGCAAGCAACAACAACAAAACAATGTTAAAGATTTTGTTAAGTTTAATAAAAAAGTATCGTATATTTTGATGACCCACAGAAGAGGACCGACCATAAACAAGAATAAAATGTTGATAGCCGTTTAATTTTGGTCGCTGTTCAAATTTGCAACACACGACCCTAACTGTTTACGATGCTCATATATTCATATCCCAAGCAAGGACTACTTATGTAAGATTACGAATAACATTACTGATGTATTATTTCCTATTTCCCCTTCCTAACACGTTCAGTACCAATATAACTGAAGTCGATTCGTCGGTAAAGATAGTGGGCAGTCTTATCGAAGAAAGAATAGAAATAGCACAATTTAGTATAGCATAGTAAAGTAAGTAAGTATATGCATAATAGTATCTTAACACTTAAAATTATTAGCTAACCTAATGGAAAAATAATCAATTACTTTGAAATAATTTTTCAACGCTAAACACGATCGAGGAAATTTTTCAAATGTTTGCGATATATCTCGGATGCGATTTTTATTTAAAAAAAAAAAAAATGTAAAACCCATGATCTTTATCTGATGAAACGACGTTAAGCATCATAATTATTATTCAGTACGGCAAAAATAAAGGTGATGGGAAAAAACAAAGTCCCATTGAAGATACGGTCTTACCATCTTTCCATTTGATCCCATATAAATTATATGCATAAATTAGACACGGTGTTGGTGCAACGCCATCATCATCGTCGTCGTATTCTTCGTCCTTGTCGACATCTATTTAACTCACGTAGTCTCTCGTTTCTATGCTTTTCCCAAGTAAACCCAGCGGCTTTTCTCTTAACGCTCGTTTAATGGCTGCACAAACCCAACCCGCCACCACCCACCTATCCACCCCCAATGTCAAACGTACGAGAGACAAGTTTTACGACGATTTCTCTCTCTTTCTATTAAACTATTTATCTTCCTCTATACTACTCTCTCGTTTCTTCATCATTCTTCCTGTAGTAGTTGGGTACTTCGTTATTATACGTAACGACTGAAGTGAACATATTTTTCTCTCTCTCTTTCTCTCTCTTTCTCTCTTGATACTAACTCGAATAAAGAGTATTTACAGAGGATCAAATATACGCGACATCTAACACGTTAATGGATTAAGACAATACGTAAATTCCTTGTTATATTTAATATTATATTAAATGTTAAGTTGCGTGTAAATATTTATACATTTGTATATATATATACATATTTCAATCTTAAAATAATAGATTATAATAGATTATTTTTCCCAACAACTTAATATAATAATATATGAAATATAAATGGTTGCAATATTTGCGTCGAGAATTCCAATTGAATGAATAGAATTTCACCTATGGGCATTTATGATTAATTAATTTTATTCTTAAATTAATTACCTAATTAATTAATTAAAAAAATAAAGAGAGAGAGAGAGAGAGAGAGAGAGATGCTGGTACCAACAACGATAATAATTCGATCTAATTGTAAGTAGCTCTGGCAAAGTTTAAAATTGCAGTGTCATCCTTCTCTCCTGCATCGCGATGATGATGATCTTGACAATGACCGTGGTGATCAATGACGTCATCGATTAGGCGTAGTACCACACACACACACACATATATATATATACACACACATACATACATGCACACACAAGTTCCGCGCGACTGAGAAAGTCAGAGCAAAACGAACGCGAAGGGTTCTTCTCTTCCATTTTCCCCCTCCTCTCTCTTTCTTCTTCTATTACCATCATCATATCCATAGAGATTTATCTGTGAATGAGACTTTTACATTTCCCCATACAATTCCATTGTGAATTCTTAAAGAAAGAAATGTAGTTTCATTGAAATAAAATAAAATAGGTGGGTAGTTCTTTTGAAGGTTGACTCATTGATAAAAATAAAATCGAATAAATTGCTAAGAAGGAAAAACAAACCATTAACGCAAACGGTGGAAAACTACGGTCCAGAGACTTTTTTTAAAAAAAAAAAATGGAATTTTCAATAATTCAAAGAGACGAATAAATTGATATTAAATTTTGCGCGTGTGTTTTTAATATAGACAAAATAATTTATAAATAATCCTAAAGAAATATTCTTCAAGTTTGATCTTAAATCTTTCTTTCGGATAAATGATAATTCGACAACGAGATAATAAAGAAGATATATATTGTAAAAAATAAAACTATATGGCGTTTAGTCTTTGCATGGAGATCGATTTGCCCTGTGACACTACAGGAAACAGGGAGGAGAAGGAGGAGGAGGAGAGGAAAGGAGGAGAGTGTACGAAATTAGTTCAATCTCGTGTGCGCGCGACAAGTGGAAAAACGTTTGTATAAAGCGATTGGATGAAGAGAGAGAAAGAGAGAAAGAGAGGGAGAGAGAGAGAGAGAGAACACGTATGTACGTATGTGTCTGGTGCAAGTATATAAGTATTCGTGTTAGCAAGCAAGCAAGCAACAGCAGCAGCAGAGAGAACAAGCGTAGGTGAAACCTGATATTATGTGTAACGACGACGACAAGGATAATATATCTAGCGAAAAAACAGAACGAAAGAAAAAAATAATGAATTAAAAAAATTGAAAAAAAAAGAAAAAGGAAAAGAAATTACTTCTCTACGATTTTTTATTCATCATCCTACGCATCTTTTTACTCTCGTCGTATGGTTTCAAATGATACAAGAACGATCATCGTCAACAAAAAATGTGTTTATATAGACACACACACACACACACACACACACATACACACACATACACTATAGACCGTAAATCGTATTTAGATGTGATATTGTTTATTATATTTAGATCTGAGGGAAAAATAAATTCATTATTTTAAGCTTGAAATAAACGTAAAAATAGTTTGATTTCTTGTTGCTCGACCTAATATTACTTAAAGCTCTTACGAAGAGAGAAAATCCGATCGATCCTGATTAAGACCCACCACCACCACTACCACCACCACGATGCGAAATAATCAAACCTCTAAACGCGTCATAGGTCGCATATGTGTGTATTACTTACGTGTGCAGACACACCGATAAAAGAGATGATGATTCCAGCGTGCCGACACGTTCGAATAAACGTCAGAATACCGTCGTTCGAATACGATTAGAATTTCAGAAATTATATCAAAAGCAATAAGAAACTCTATAAGTGATTATTAATTTCTTTTTTATATTATTATCGATTAATTCTAATTCTTATCAAGCGAAACAGTATAATCGGATGATAAGAAAAATAACGATTAATGAATTTTTCGTATATTCATTTCTGAAATTTTTCTTATGACCTGCTTACAACCATTACATAGTTTTGTCTTTTTTAACAGCTAACGATTTATCAAGATCTAACACGTAGTCGTAATCGTTAGTAAGTTTTACTAGCCAAGTCTGATAGGGTCCCCACATGTTGTTGTGGTCGATGACATTACATTATTTTTTTTTTCCTCGTATGATTCTTACTTAACTTATTTTTGTTCGTGGCATATCAAAAGATCACGCTTATAAAAAAAAGAAAAAAAGAAAAACTGAGACACTGAAGTGAGATAATTATCATTGAAAAAAAAAAAAGTAAAAAGAAAGTATATAATTTTAAATTAATGAATTAACTAACAGTTAACGAGCACTAGCAACAACACCTGCACTTGCTTGTAAAATATAGTATAAGCTGTAATGTAGGTTCTTATCGATCGAAAGTTTACAGCGAGTGTCGTTAATTAAAAATCGAGTATTATGTATTATGTATTTGTGTATATATATACAATGTATTATAAATTAAAGAGTAATATACTAATTATAAGACTAAAATATCGCTTAAATAAATTCGGAATACCATCTAACGATAATCCAATAATCCACATTATTCGATATTTTATGGAACAATAAGTGAAAAATAAAAGAAGCCTCGAAGGAGATTCATTGTTCATCGATTCCCACGGAAAAAAAAAAAAAAAAAAATAAGAACCCTCCTCCAATCGGGCCAAGTTATACAGAAAGCTATCAACCCAGCCCAATGATTTTAAAATGAATAAATTTGAAGATTTTAATTAAAGAGAAAAGAATAAGAAATGGAAAAAAGAAAAAAAAATTAATAAAAAGTAGCTTCATTTCTATTGGGTATATTTTTCGTGGTATATTGTGGGTGTTTTTAATGGTTTATTTAATAGTGAATAAAATATTAAATTTAATATGGAGAATTATTATTTGGTCGTTTTATGAATTGTAATAAATCTAAAGTGTTCCGTAGATTAATAAATTTAATAAAATAATAATTTTACGAGAATAATGTAATAACGTAAAATTTAATAAATAATTCGATATCGCGATGAAAGATGAAGATCCCATTCAAAAAGGAATATCTTTTTAAACTGTGGTGATGTCGCGTTCGGTGATTCAGAAAGTTTCAAATACTTTGGCTTCCAATCGTGAGCCACTGTGAAATGTGGGCAGACATCGAGCATACACCTACGTGTTTCTAAATAAGGCTTATTCGTAGGTTGGTTTTAACATGAAGAAGAAGAAGAGACGGAAAATATGCCTCGTACAATCTTCCTCGCTTAAAAGTAACCTGACAGAGGCCTATCAAGATGGAAAAGTGTACACGAATGAACGAGAGAGAAAGAAAGATAAAAACAAAATAAATAAGAGCGATTAAATAAAATTATGATAAATTCCCAAAAATTAAAAATAAATATAATAATTATTATTCGATAAATAGCCCCTTGAGACAAATTTCTTTTCTTTGTAACATTTCTCCAAAATATATTTATATTCCTCCACGACGCATTATTCGTAGAGGAATATTTAATAGGTTCTACATAAATCACTCTCCATTCTCCCCAAAATTGACTAATCACTGTCGAGAAAATACTCTCACGGTAAGACCGGGATGATCCTAAGGCGAGAAGTTTACAAAAAAAAAAAAGTTATAAGAATCTATGTGTCGAAATGCAATTAACATTGAGCGCACACGCTAATTTGCGTTTATGATAAAGATCGTGAAAGTAACATCACACGAATGATGATTATTATTATTATTATTATTTACCTTTACGAAGAATGCACGTATTATTATTTCTCGTTAAAGAAGGTAGGGAGCAAAGTTCGTAATTTTATTATATAAATACACGCAAGAAAGTATAGTAGTTATATTATCGATCGATCGTTAAATACGCGTAAACAACGATTGAGAGAAGAACGTGTTACACACGTGCGTATACGCGTCGTACATATAAGTTATTTGTCGGCAACGTAGACCTAGGGGAAGGTAGTAAGCAAAAGCGATGAAAAGAGGTGGTAGTGAAGGGAGTAAGTGGAAGGGAGAAACAGAGACCACTGCCGTTTTATTGGCAGAGGTGAACGACTGCAAGGTGGACACGCTTGTATTTCGTTTAAACGTTCATCGTTCGAACAAACTGTAAGTTTCTAGGTCAAAGTAATGATTTTCGTACGTGATGCCCTAAAAATCCGTTACTTACAATTAGAAATGAAGAATGTAAAAAAGAAAAAGAGAAAAGTTAGGTACCCCAGTGCTAGTTGGACAATGAGACAGACCTGTAATAACGAGTTAACCATTCATTAAAATGATTAACCGTCCAGTAATGCGAACACCACGATGATGATTAATGTTACCAATTGACAAATAAATTTCTGAACTAAGGAAGATGCTTTTGGCCATCGTTAATTTAATCCTCTATTTTAAAGTCATCTACACAAGATTTCTCTCCGAGTCATAATTACAGTCAATATACATACTAATGCCAAATTTAATGTTGTCTACTTTAATACTTTTGAAAGGTAAGAGACGATATGTAATGAGGAGAATGAAGAATGAAGCGTGAAGAGGATACGGATACAGATTCTTTTCTACGTTAATCATTCTTGTTCAATCTTTTAATAACTCACCTTTTAAATTTTATTTCACAATTAGATAATTTTGAAATAAATAATGACCAAGATTAGGTAACACTATTCAAGATTATTATGTGATAAATATTATGCTTTGTATTATATAAAAGAGATGTATGTATGCCTATAAACTCTTTTTACCAGAAGTTCTTACTAATTTTTATATCGAATTACAAACTGTAATAATATATTGTATACAATGAGAAGTAATAATAAAATCTATTAAAATATTAGTTTTTTTAAAGATTATTTTGTAGCATATTTTATGACATTTCATTCGATACAAATATCACTGTATCAGCATAACCTTTCAATCAATAATCTGGTTCTTAATTTGCTTTAATGCAGCATTTTTATAATGTGTCATGAAGTAACAATATGTTTTTTCTTTTAATAAAGATATTTCATTAGTCATATAAATTCAAAATTCTTTAACGCATTCATATTTGTTGTACAGTTCATAGACATATTCTTAATCCGATGTTATTATATTTGATTAGATACAATTACTGCAATTGTACAACAATACATCTAATATAAAATAAAAGTAAAGAAATAATAAGAACTATGCTCAAAAGAAAACTCAAAATGGAAGATATAACCCTAATGGACATGTTACAATAATGAATTACATATTACACTTAGCGGTTTCAAAAGATATCTTCAGTTTTAATTCCTTTAAAATTCTTTCAAATCTATTCACTTTGATTTTCACTATATGTATGTAATTCTTATACAATGTTGTTTCTTCTAATTATTCAGACTATTTCAAACAATTATTAACAATTTTCACAACTCCAATGATAAGTTAACATATTTTTATAATAATTATGTATGTACATCTTTGTACATTTTCTATAAATCTTTACATATTAAAACTCTTCCTCTTATAACTGTTACTTGCATAACTATAAACGTACTGTTACTTAATGTTAAATAATTATTGATCTTAATTACCTAATATAATGATAAACATTAGTAAATTTGGTTTTCAGCTCATTGTAATACAATATTTTGTCGATTTAATTAAGGTTTCTGCACAAAAATATGCATTCAATATGAGTTTCACTATGTTGACAATTTTGAGGTTATCTTGCCCCAACCATCATAAAAGAGAACTGTAATTTATAAGTTAGATAAATTATAGAGAGTGACAAAGTTTGCTATGCACTATATATAAATATAAAATAAAGATGAGTAGATGGATATTACTGTTTATAATAATACATTTAGTTTAAAGACATTACTAGACGTTATCATGGACTATAGTTATTACTGTATTAGAATTTGCAACAAGATATGAAATATCATAGATTTAATAAATGATTATCTATCTAATGAAAGGTGATTAATGTGTTTTTAAACAGGACACAATACTTATCTATAATATGAAAAATAGAACAAGAGCTTAAGAGATTCCTAGATTTGACATGAAAAGTTGTACAACCTAATAGGATATCTATAAATGGCAAATTTCTTTACATGCTCAAAGATGATTTTAAATCGGTTAATCAAGTATCCTAAAACTTTGCCAATGACAATAAGATAGTTACAGAATTCTTTATTTGTGTAAATACCTTATCGCTTGTTTAATGCAAATAAGAAATTCCTTACTACAGAAATGCTTCCTACAGACAGTCTCATCTCTTATTATTTTCTTCAAAAATCCTCAACCCTACGTAAAAACAATAATGATAAATTACCGCAGAACATGTATCCCTGCATGAGTGAATATATGACACTGAAAAAAAGTATCAATGTAAAACAAAGTGCAGGGGCCAAGATAGAATGTGAATGAATAAACTATTGAAACTAATAAAAACTCCAAAATATATAAATGAAAAGAATGAAACTAACCTTTGAGCTGTGGTAGTTGTTGGAGCTCGACGTCCTGTGAGTTTCTATATCGCGAGGAACTCTGGGACTTCTTGGACTTCTTCTTAAGCGATCGCTTAGTGAAGGGATCTATCCGATCGACGAAAGTCCCTGACGACATGTTGGGAATTGAACTCGGAGGCACTCTACGTATCTCTAGGGTGAACTCGTCGTCTTGAACGGGTGTAGTTTATGTTTCGTGCCCCGATTTCCCGGACGACGTCGACTGTGACGACGACGACGACGCCGGTGGCGGCGTTTGCGGCGACGGCGACTAGAAACGATGGCGTCGTCCACCTCGAGGAGGCCGCATTCCGCGTGGAAAATTAACGTCGATATCGACTCACTGCACTTTCACGATAATAAAGGGAAACAAATCAGGTAAAGGGGGATGACGATGATGATGCGAGCTAACTTCTCTAGGTGATGTCTCTTCGTGCAGAGCACACACAATCGCACGCACGCACGCACACGCACGCACACGCACGCACACACTATTAGTACCGTAGTAGATAGTAGAACCAACACACTAACGCGAATCGAGAACACGTGGTATACCTGAACACGGTAACCTACTGTTCACGCGTTCCTGCGGCAGAGAAGGTCGACGGTCGCGTTTCGATCGTGCATAGCACGCGTCCGCGGTGCCACAGAGAAGAGAAGAGAGGAGAGGAGAGGAGAGGAGAGAGAAGAGAAGAGGGTGGGAAGAGGGAACAGGGAGAGGAAGAGGAGGAGGAGGAGGGAGGTGGTGTAGGGGGTGGTGGTGGTGGTGAAGTCGAGGAAGATATCTTTCTTTCGAGATGTCGACGTGTCGATGGATTATGGGTGTCGCTGCTCGAATAGATCCATCGAGCGAAGTCAAGATGACGACGAAGACGGCGAGGTGGACGTCGTTACTTTAACGTCTAAATCTGTCCAGGAAGGAATATTTTCTTTCTCACTCTCTCTCTTTCTCGTTTTTGGTCTTGCTCTCGCTCACCGCTGACGATTCGTCGGTATCGTTGTGCTACTGCTACGTCGTCGTCGTCGTCGTCGTCGACGACGTATTCTCTCTCTCTCTCTCTCTCTCTTCTCTCTCTCTTTCTCTCTCTCCCTTTCTCGTCCCGAGAAGAGGCTCTCGTTTTTCTCTTCTTTCTCTTTCTCTCTCTCGTTAGGCGTTGTCACACGCGGACGTACGCCCTGTCCCCTATGTGTCGAGGTTTCCACCTACACCGTAACACCAAAGCGTCGTTCGTAAATTTTCTTGCTCACTACGAGCGGATAATGAACTAGCTACCTGCGAGCAGAAGGGTGGTCCTCCCTTTCTTACACACATACACATTCGCGCACGCTCTCTCTCTCTCTCTCTCTCTCTCCCCTTTTTACTCTTTTCCACACACACAAACGTACGCAGCATACATATACGTGCTAACCCTCTCTCTCTCTCTCTCTCTCTCTCTCTCTTTCTCTTTTTCTCTCTCTTTCACTACATCTCACTCTTTCACGCACATAAAATCGTTGTTCACACACTCTTTCTTACGTACGCAGCGCTCACCGGTTTGTTCTCGACGGAGAATCGAAGAATTAAATAGAAAAGACAGAGAGCACCGGCGATGTGAAGAGGAGCCTACTGAAAGAGTAGGAGGACAAGGAGGAAAGAAGGGTCAGGGGGATTCTTACCGCGCAGTCGTGCTTGCTTGTCGACTGACTCTACGAAGCACCGTTACGAAATAGCTCGCGCAAGCCAGGGGCGGTCTCTGTCCCGCACGAAAAGCGTCTATCTCTCTCTCTCTATGTATTTCTATTCCCCTCTCTATCTCTATCTATTTCTCTCTATTTCTCTCTCTCTCTCTTTCTCTCTCTTTCTCTCTCTCTCTCTCTCTCTCTCTCTCTCGTCTTCTCTATTTTCTTTTTTTTTTTCTAAATCATAGGCGGCACACGTATGCGGTTTACACAGAACGTATTTTTAAATCTTCCGTTCGGCACGCGTCGTCTCTATCTCTATCTCTCTATCTCTATCTCTCTTTCTTTCTCTCTCTCTCTCTTTTTCTTACTCTTGACACTTTCCTCCCCGAATTCAAGATATTGGATACGCATTCACACACTAGGAACGCGTACGCGAGAAACGTCGGAGGAGGTTCGAACGGCACTCGGCCGCCATCAGCTGCTCGTAGAGACGACGAGCTTCTTTCATTTTCGCCGACGAACGATGTAGAGACGATGAGCACGACCTCGTCAGGCGTCGAGAACCGACGAGACCCGACGACGATCGAGCATCTTTTCCTTTATTGCTCTCTCTCTCTTTCCCTCTCTCTTTCTCTCTCTTTCTCGTTTTCTCGCTTTCTCGCCTGCTTGTTTGCTGGCTCGTTTGTTCGTTCGCGCTCTCTCTTTCTCTTTCTTTTCGGCTTCTCGAACGCGCTCACAGCACGGACGACTACGATTTTTTAATCCTTGTATCCCGTACGGTAGATCTTCAATGACAAGGAACGAAAAAAAAGGAAAAACGTTTTCCCCTCTATCACACGAGAGACAGTTTCGCCCTCTCTCTCTCTCTCCTTATTAAAAACCCGTCAAGAGGTGCCTTGTGTGCCTGAAAATAGTAATGTGCGTTCGGCAATCATCGGCCGGAGATTGCCGATTCTTCACGGAATTGCTCGAATCCTTAAGATGGCGCTCGCACGAACCGCCGAGTCATACGATATTTAGCAAGCCTTCCCAATGGTCGATTCCCTTAAAAGCAGCTTCCATTTCGAGCAGCTTATTTCGCTTAGCGCTACTTTTAAATTCGATTTGAAAATGCGCCTATATGTATCGACGTAATATCCACGATGTAAAATAAATTCTATATACCATGGTAAAAATATGAAACTCTAGAAGATAAAGAAGGGAACTTCAGGCAACCATATTATATTTTTATTTTATTTTATTCCAATGCTGTAGAAATAATTTTAAGAGCCCTTTAGTCAAAATCATTTATTAAAATTAGTTTCGCTTGTATATTATTTTAATTTTTATATTTTAGTGATCTTCGAAAGTTTAATAATTATTAAAAAATGATACACACACTCACACTACATACACGTATACATAATTGCCACTGGGTCGTAATGGTTCACTTTAAGTACTTATTGGCACTTCCTTACATTGCGGCGTTGGCCCATTACCATAAAAACATTTCAATCAATAATATATTTTTTTAAAGACAAAATATGGTAATCTAATATTTGGCCCTTTGTCTTTTAAAGCTATTTACTTTATATATATATATATATGTATTTCGATGATGTTAATGATGTCAATGATCTGCAATCCTGTTTGGTCATTGATTTACAAAAGATATGTGATGTACCACGTCAATGTTTAAATTCTAATGAAGAATTTCTGAAATTTTTGCGTATATCGAGTGATTTTTATATCAATGCGAAAAATGTAAAAAGGTATTTCGAGAGAAAGGTATTAAAAGGAAATTTGCATATAAATGAATGATAAAAATTAATATATATATTGATTATCGAACCGTGTAAAATATGTTCTCCAAAAAATTGCTATTAATATAAATTATAATTATTTTCATTTCTAAAAGAAAATAAGTTATTTTATTAACATTTTGTTGATTGCGGTCATGTGGTTGAAATCAGTTGTAGAATAGCGTATACAAAAGATCGATAAAAAAGTTACTCGATGTTATCATAAGAAGAATTTTTAGTTAAAACGTCTGAATTATTTCACAATTTGAAGCAAGAGGTTAGGAATGTTTGTATATTTTGACAGATAATTTCATATATTGGATAACGAAATGTGAAATTAAAATTTGTCGTTTAATTTTTTTTTTTAAATTCTGTATTTAAAAGTATGCTTCTCTAATGTATTTAACTAATAAAATAGTGAAATGTAAGTGAAATAAGTTCACATGCATAATATTTGTATATCATTCTATATTATGTCAAAAGATGTAACATTTATCTATAATTATTTTTCAGTTTTCTATAATATTACGATGCCTTTTAAATTTCATTTAAAGAGAAGTCGTCAATATAATGTGGTGTCCAAAAATCAATATGTAATATGTATAGAATTACTGGACACTACATCGATAGAATGTACTTTAAATATTGACAGTTTGGGTCAAGAATGCCTGGATAATATTGTACAGCGATTAGGGCTTGTACAACCTGAAATTTTTGGATTGCGTTATATAAGTCGACATGGTTCTCCTTCTCCTCGATGGGTAGATATGGATAAACCGTTAAAACGACAACTTGAGAAAGAAGCCAAGAATTTTAGTCTCTATCTTAGAATTATGTATTACTTTACAGATGTTCAATATATACAAGATGATATGACAAGGTTTTAGTCATTTTTTATGATAATATAAATGATTACTTTAAAGACAAGCATTATTATATTACAGATACTAAAATGATTTTATTTCTTTGAAGGTATCATTATTATCTTCAGTTAAAAAGTGATATACTAGAAGGTAGAATTCATTGCAATTCTAGACAAGCTACTCTTTTAGCAAGTTATTCGATGCAAGCTGAGTTCGGTAATTATAATACAGAACGGCATACAATGGAATGTTTACAACAATGTACCTTCTTTCCAAAGGTGAGATATCAAATCATTATAAATATTGTTAATACACACATTAAATATATTAAAGAGTAATGATATATAATTATTTTTATACTATAAGGAAGTAATACAATCAGAACCAGGCGGACTAGATGTTTTATTGCATAGTGCAGTATGTCAATATAATAATTTGATTGGAGTAACACAAGCGGCAGCTGAAGAATTATATATTTCCGTAGTTATACAATTAGAAGGATATGGTAATGAAACGTTTCCTGCAAAGGTACAATCAATAAACAATAATTTTATCAAGTTATAAAATTTAATTTAATAAGCTTATAAAAATTACAGGATAGTACTAATTCTGAAGTGATACTTGGTGTATCTTTAAACGGAATTATGTTGATATGTCCTAAATCTCAGACGACGCACTTTTATATGTAATTATATTCTTTAATGTTGAAGTGAAAAAAATATAATATTTGTAAATAATAGTTACGTAAATGAAGCTATCAATTTATAATATAAAATTATTATTTATCAGGTGGAAAGATATTAGTAACGTCATAAATCATAAAAAGACATTTAGAATAGAATGTCAGTCTGAAGGCGAAGATGCAAAACAATTTATATTCAATGAGTCGCGTGATGCAAAATACATATGGCGTTTGTGTATAGCACAACATACATTTTATATGCAGCATCAAGAATCACGAACTTCAGAAAGGTCTAATAATACATATTTTGTAAGTAACGTATTAACAAATATTATTATGATTTTAACTTTTTGCATTTTAACCACCAAGTATTGCTAGCAATATTGTACATGATAAATTCAAATGATACCGTAACTATTAAGTTTTGTACATGTATTCTATATTTTTTTTTATTGTTTCGTAAAAATATTTGAATATATTTGTTGATTTTATTCTTCAGTTTTAATTTTAAAATATCCAAAGGTTTAATTGTCAAGCGATAATATTTTTAGTTGCTCAAAAATTGGAGCTTGGAGTTGATTAGCTATAAGCGCAACAATGCTAGGGGTACGCTTACTTTAAAAGTAAAATGTAATTAATTATTATTCATCTATGTACTAACAGGATAGTGATACAAATGACTCTGGAGAACAAACTGTATCCACAGAAAATCGAACAGTAGATGATCACATGCATTGGACGAGTTACAATGATCTTTCAAATTCACCATATCCTGTAGTCTCAGTTTCTTCATCTGAAATAAGTAATCTACGTGCCTTATTACCATCCTATAGACCAGCACCAGATTATGAAACGGCCGTTCAAATGAAATATAATAATGGAGGAAATGCTCCTCAGCCTTATTATGCAAATCAATCTACTATCGTTGGGCAAGATATTTCGTGCCTTCTTGGTAATGTGGTAAATAGAAGTAGATATTAATTTATAAAATAATTATCAAAAAGTTTGGATATTTTTAAAGTTTTAAATATATAACCGCGTTATATGTATACAACACTCAAATATTATATATTTTCTGAATAGCATTAAAAATTTCAATATGTTATAAATATAATATATATATATATTCTGTTTATAGAGATTATCAGAAAAGACTGAAAGACACTATTATTTCTTTTTACTAATAATCTTTTTTGTTAATAATAAAAGCTATTGTATTATATCCAAAATTTCAGCAATTAACTACAAGAAATGTAATATAATTTATAGTAAAATATATTAGACGTTACAATACTTTGCAACTATTGTAGAATTTAATGCATAGAGAGTATTCTCAATAATTCTTTTTTTAGCTTCCACGGTATTGCAATATTATTATTTTTAAATAATTTATATTAAACTGAATTTTTAAATGTGAAATGCTTGAAATATATTAAAGAATTTATTTACGCCATGAATATAATTGTAATTAAGAATTTTGAAAATTGTATAGTTTTGATGTAATCTTATTTTTGTACGAGATAATAATTATGCTTAATAAAATTGTTGAAAAGTGTATAAAGTCTGTTGCATATATCTTAATGAAGTTTTTCTTTATTGTAATTAGTTCTATTCATAATAAATTAAATATTGGTAATAAAAGTATTATAGTATACGTATAAACAAAATATAGATAATATTATTTACAATAACACAAAACAATATTAAAAGAATAATAAATTAATAATATATAAAATATTTAATAGGAAAAATAATTATTTTTTATATTAAATAATTTATGAATTATTATCGCAAGCAGCATTCTCAATAGCTTCAATTAAAGCTGTTGATGTTGGCTTTGCTGCAGTGGCATAAATTTTAAAATTAGCATTTATTAAACTTTTTTCAGTCGTAGGACCAATTGCTACTGCTTTTATAAATTTCATTTTGTCAGGATGTTTTTTTAATACGGATACAATATAATCTACACTAGATGAACTAAAAAAGACAAATATTTTAGGTATATTATCACGAACGATATTTAAAAATTCTTGTTCTAATAATTTCATGATTACATTCTGATAAACAACAAGTCTTTGCACATCAATATTATTTTGAAGAAGAATTTGTTCAATGGTTTCATGCGCAATCTCGCTGCAAGGGTATAATAACGGTTTAGTTATCTTTTCTACATTGGATACAATAAGTTCTGCAAGTTCCTTGGCATTACCGGATTCACTACCTAAACAATGTTCTAAACCAAGGCGTGTTTCAGCAAAAGATTTAGTTGTAGTGCCAACGCAATATGTTGGTAATTTTTGCCACTGTTTTAGAGATAAGCCTCTTTCTAAGATTAATCTATATATTGCATCTACAACACGTTGGCTAGTCAATATTAAACCTAAATTAACATATATCTTGTTATTTATATCAAACCATATATGTAGAGAATTTAAAACATTAATATATTACCATGATAATTGTCAGGTGTTTCTAAGCATTTTTTCAAATCTGAGCTGTTAACAAATTCAAATTTTGAAGTAAACAAATAATCACATTGGCAATTGATTTCTTTGAAAGCACTTAAATAAGAGTCTTCTTTTGAAATTGGGAATCCTCTACACATAATTACTTTATCGCGTATTTTTGACATGATAAGATTAATGTTATTATATTAACAGATTAATGATTTATATATTTGTAATCTTTGCGAACAGAAATGATATAACTACAAACTGAAAAATAAATAAATCACTAAAACTTTTTTTTCCAAACATAAACTCGTGTGTTTACACACTAGACGAGTAATTCAGGAATGAAAATTAAATGAACAATTTTATAAATACTGATTTAGTATTATCAAAATTTAAAATCATTGTATTACACGTTAAGCTTTATGAATACAATTTTTCAAGAACTTCTTTCATTGGTCCTGTTGTCGACTAATGAGTTTGACGTACGAACAGAGAACGAAATAGAGTGGAAATTAGTAAAGGAAAATAATATTTCTGGTTATTATTCTAATCTTTCAGCTTGTAATTACTTTATTTTTATTTTTATACTGTTCGCGGAGTTTTAACATTTTTATACGTAGCTGGGAATTTGACACCTATGTGTAAACTAGGTAACCAGGCACCTGTGTTACTTACTCTCCACCAATCGGCTGCGGTGTTTGCACGTGCAGTTTCCCGCCAAAAAGCACACAGTGCTAGCAAGATGGAATGCCTGTTGTGAGAACTGGCCTAGTTTTAGTTTTCGACACAAGAGCCACCGCGTCGCTGCAATCTCGAATTTGCAAATTACCGATTGTGAATAATTTTTTAATTAAAAATCACCGCGATTAGGACTTGATTCTGAATAATTTGACCGGTAATAGTAATTAATATATAATAATTATTATAAGAGATTGAGAAATAGCAAATGGTAGGAAGTGATGGACTTAGCCCAATTTCTTAGTCATTTTTATTGAAACACTCTTTTAGGGTACATAACTTATTATCTAAATAAGCAGTGAAAGAACGTATAAAAAAACAAAAAAAAGAATGGAAAATGAACAATTTCTTATCGATCACAAAATGGGATGGTTTATCATCCTTACTATTGCTAAAACATGTTAAACGTATATAAACGAAGGCACAACGATCCTCGACCCTTACGCATTGATTATTTCGCCACGAAAACGTGATTATGGACTAAAATAATCACCGCGTTTCTTCTTCCCCTTTAACTCTCGTTATTATTTGTTCCTTCATTTTTTCTTTCTTTTTTTTTATATTCTTTTTTTATTATTTTTCACCATCTCGTAATCGTGGCAAAAAGTTTACTCTTCTAGAACATTGTCAGTAGAAACATAGTTCGGAGTACATCGTAAAGGGGACCGAGTGCCTTCTATGTATTTTAATTAGATAAAAAAAAAACGCATAATATTTAAATCATGATAATAAAAAAAAAAATTTATGCCTTTTAACGTAAAAACTACGTCCTATTGTACAACGCCGATATATTTCTAGCTTATAATTAATTAATCAATCAATCAATCAATCAATCAATCAATCAATCAATCAATTAATTTTCATTAACTTACGCTATTCTTTCTCGATTGTATCTCGATTAAAAGAAAATAAGGAAAATAAAATAAAAAAAAGAAAGTAGAAGAAGAAGAAGAAGAAGAAATGATGCTGTGAAACGAAATTAGGCATAATCGGCCCGTGTCGTTCGTAATATGTGTGTATTATTTCGTTTTATCTCGCGGATGATATTTTGTTATATATTTTGAAGAATTTATGAAAATCTGTTATAGTATGTTTTTGCAAACACACCCTGAGAGTCCAAATAACGATTGTATATAAATCCATACTAAATTGTAAGAAGCCTAATCTATACTATTATTCGTGTAATAATAATAATAATATAATATAGTAATATTAATAATATTAATAATAATATAATAATAATAATAATAATAATAATAATAATAATAATAATAATACATATGTATATATAATATACTTAAATAATAATCACAAAAATGAGACCAAAGTCCGAGCATGCTCTTGTTCGAATAATCATCACTCATATAAGTGAGATAATTATTCAAGTAGCGGTCTCAAACTTAACTTTTAACGAGTTCTATATTTAAACGATTATTAATGCGAACTCGGTGATTAATGGTCACAAGTATGGCCCCTTTTTCTTTCTTATGGACTCATACTTAAATTACATATAAAAACAACGCAATAATTATGTGCACGCATACACACACACCCACCAGTTTTGCTTCTTATTAGTTTATTTTAGACTCTGAGATCTTTATACTCTATTACGGCTTATCGAACACACATACACACACACGTAGACACGAGATTTGTTCGATAAGTAATTTCAGTTACGATCGGTTGGCACAAGAAACATCGGCGAGTACAAGAAAATTTCCAGGGATTTACATAAAAGAAAATAACGAAGTACGATAGAAGAAAAAATAAATGTTTTCCTAAACGAGACAAAACAATAATCCGACGAAAAGAAAATAGTCAAAATTGACGATTATTTTCGGTAAAAGCTTTTTATCCAATACTTTTTACTTTCACTTTTTCCAAAAAAAAATTACAAATAAAATAATACGAATCTCGCTGGTTCTTTAAAGAAACTAAAAACGCCATTTTCTAAATTGCTTCGGTTTGATTTTGCCATTCCGTTTATTATTAAACAAAACAAACAAAAACTATATATATATATATATAATTCGTGCAATATGGACAAAAGCTGGAATGTTATTTAGATTGTTGATTTATTTGTTGATCCTTTTTTTTTCTCTCTTCTTTTTAGAAGCTTTCATATTACAACGAATCTTCGAAATCTTATTAATCGTTGTCGCGTATATCGAACGAAATGATTTATTTAGTTTAACGTTGTTTTTCATGAATCGTTTTAAACGTCGTATGTAAACTAATCGAAGTTTTCTTCGACAAAATGTTTCATTATTATTATTATTTTTGTGTTCTTTCTTTTTTCATTACGTTGGCTTCGTAATTGGACATTATACGTGTAATGTAATGTAATATACATATATTATATCTGATGGATATAACGCATATAACACGGGGCAATTGAATTAGGTAATATGCACTACTATCGTACGAGATATAACTTAAATCTACGCAATTATAAAATATATAGGGTAGAAATGGAAAAAAGTATGACTTAAGTACAACCACAAAACTTGGTCATTATTATGGCATTCATTGTTCTTATCTATAATCCATTATGAGATTAATTAATTAAATGCTCACTTTTTTTTTTTCTTCCTTTCTATCTTTCCTACTTCTTTTTTATCTTTCTTTTTTTACTTTTTTTTTCTTTTTTTTCTCTTTCATCTCTCTTTCCCTCTATCCTTTTCTATTTTTCTGATATTACTCTATTTAATATGAAAGATAAAACTCATCGGTTAGATTTTTTTTTTCTCAACCTTTCATCATTCACGCTATTTAAAATACCATCTCTCGTGTTACCACACCTAACAGAATTCATAAGTTTCATCAGCACAGTAAGGTTTGCGAATTTTTTTTCCCGTTTGTTTGATATTTTTCAAAAGAATCATTTTCTTCATTAACAAAAATGGTTTAACACGATCGCGGGGTGTACCACCGGTGGTGGTACTAAAAAAAAGTCTTTTATTGTATGAGTTTCCACGATGTTCAATGCTATGAATAAATTGGTACTATTTATATTTTAAAATATCAATAAAACATATCTGTAACTGATTGTTTTAAATCTGATAGCCAACAAGTAAAACTAAGCACGAAAAACAAGCCCGTCCCACGGTGCAGCCAGTGAATTAAGGCCCCGTCGAGAACGTGTTAAACTATTTTTGGTTATCGTTTCAAAAACGCTAACTTCTATGAGAAACCAACATTTGTTTCATCTTTTCAAAAAAATAAAATAGTCAACGTAAAAGGTTTTCTTCATTCCTTATCAACTTTGGAAAATAATTATTCAAAATAGAACGAAAATTATTCTTTTTTTTTTTGGTAAGATTTGTTTGTAAGATTTCTTTTTGCTACAGTTTTCTTTATCTTATCCAAACTGTTTTATATTTGAAACATTGAAACTTTGACGAGTTTCAGTAATTTCGAAATTTTTCTAATATCTCTATTTTTTACTATTCTTTTAATATATCTATCTAATCTTGATTTATTTCTTTATTCTCTTTTAAGATTGTATTACGTTAGCTCAATGATCGAATAGAAACGATATGGCCGATCTTCACGGGCATAAGTTAACTAGCAAACTAGCACAAAATATCTTGTCAGTTATATCTCACTTTTTCTCTTTTTTATTTTCTCTCCTCTCCCCCTTTCTCTCTCTCTATCTGGCTATGAATTTTGATTAGTCGGAGACTAAAGAAGAGTCCGATTTTCTCTCTTGGTTCGCTCTCTTGCCTTCTTTAGCCCTTCGTCTGTCGATCTGAAAATAAAAAGAAAATAAAACATTTAAATTAAAAATTCAAATATACATTTAAATATAAATTTAATAACTGTAAACACACAAACATACACACATAAATTCCGTATCTATTTTATAATATACAATATAATTAATACTTATAAAAATAATACAAATTTCAAATACATCGAAAGATTATATTTTAATTAAAAAAAAAAAATGAAAATTTGTCATAAAGTAATAGAAGACGTCTGTTCAAAAACAGGTAAACAATACAAAAGTAGATCAGCTGTAGAAAATTTCAAGAAATTCGTTATATTAGGTCTACTGGAAAGTTCTGTCCGATTTTGGAATAAAACCAAATACAAATTATGGACATTATATTATATATAATGTAATTAGGCTTATCAAAAACTTCAGATATATCAAACAATTATTTTGTAATGATTTTTAATCGAATATAATCCACATATACGTACATATACTTATTAATTATCTAAATATAAAGAAATAAAAAACAGCTGTTAAAATATAGGTCACTGGTCAGCAAAAGTAGGTCAGCTGTAGAAAAACATAGTAATAATCCCATACGTATTGAATGTATTGAGAGAAAGACATCGGTACTGTTAATATCTCTCGGTGAATTCTAGGAAATTCGTTATATATGAAATACACAAAGAAAAACCATTCCTTAATTACCGGCTTAAGAGCGAGCGTGTTCAATGTTTTGTTTACACTCACCTCTCTGTCACTCCTCGGCCGTTGTTGTTAGCTTACTGCTATTATTTCTATTCGAAATTGAATTTGTACTTGACCTTCGTGTATGTTCGGTAAATGTCGTATGTATTCGTAACTACTTTTCATAATAATCGTTAGTCTTCTTCGAGAGTCGGAAGGAATAACGAAGATATTATTTAAAGTATATCATTTATTGCAAGCCATGAATGATAATCAAATTATAAAAGGGAATTTAAAAAAAAAAAACAATATACATTATTTCATTGCATTCCTTTATGCAATGCGTCACTTTATGTTTGATGGAAGTTAATCAATTTGTCCAGTGAACCTCTCATTTATAAGATACATAGTTAAAGATATAAACCGAGTATCACATAGGATTTTGAGAATAGTTTTTATGAAGATAAACTATCATGGATTATTGAAACTATAACTTTGAAATACGGTTAAAATAGAACAATACATTTACATGAACTTTTTTCATTGCTTTTTTATCCCTTGTTTTACTACTAAAGTGGGTCTTACATATTACGATACACCCCATATACAATGTGGGTATTATTATATATAATAATAATAATAATAAAAAGAGGGGGTATAGATTTTATGTTCAATTTTTATTCGGATCATTTAAAAAAAAAAATCAACGATCAATATCCTTTCGATTCCTCGTGTAATATCTCGACAGAGGGTGGACGATATCCACGTGAAAGTACTACGATCTAGGATTTCTCCTTCTTCGGATATAATGCAAGCCCCCTTCCCCCCCCTCCTCCTCCTCCTCTTCCCTCTTTTGAAGAGTACCAATAATTTGACGTAATTTAATAAACACAAGAGCTCTCTTCTTAGCCTTCGCGTACGCGCACAGCTCGTGCGACTGTTATTACTGACAGTTTGATCGGTATCTCAAGAGTGCATAATAATGATGCACTCTAGCGAATCGCTTATAGTGGTGACCGATGATCGGTCATGCAAATTGGTGGTAGCCCAAGAAGGGGGAATACCTTACTCGTTTTGATACATATATGTATGTATTATGAACATAAAATATTCATATATCGTTAAGCCATGTTTGTTTGATTTATAATTTCCACGACAATAACTTCATTTATTCTCGATGTTTGTTTGTTTTTTTAATGGCTTGTTATATCATATTAGAACATTTTTTTTTACCGATTACGTAATTTCGTAACTGAAAGATCGGAAAATAACGAAGTTATTTTTAATTTGTTAGTTGGGTAATTAAACTTTGATGAAATTAAATTTGATTTAAAAGTATGAAAGTAATCTGTTTAAAAAAATCGTATTAAATACAGGTAGTCCTCCTACAACACAGCATCTTATAACACGGTTTCGTTCTAACACGATAAGAAAATTGCTAAAACCTTTGTACAGCATTATACTTCTATAATATCGCTTTAAAGATACAGTGAACCCCCCTTTTTGTACTGGCTCTAGGTCTCATACAACACTGTTTCACACAACACGGAATTTTCTAGGAACCTATTTACCGTGTTAGAGGAGGGTTATCTGTATTTAAAAATTCCTTGTGAAATAAAAATTAATATTGCTATGATAAAATAAAAAAAAAAAATAAAAAAATGTTTAAATGCAGATATGCATGTGAGTTGCATGAGGTTATAGAAAGTTAATGGGACGCCTTATACAATTAATAATTAAGAGGTATGCAAAAGAAGGATGGTTGCAAAAGGAACAAAAAAAACTACCACCCACTATGGATTCTTTCTTTCTCATTTTATCTCTGTCTTTCTTTCTCTCGTTTCGTAGTCCGAGTAAAATTCATTTGATGTACTGGGGGTATTTAAAGCACCGCTTTAAATCAATGGGACTTAATAATCAGTTCGAAGGCTCGTAATTCTTTAACGCTTGGGAACGAGAGGTTGTAGGGTAAAAGGGATATCGCAATGGGTTGTGGAAGGAACGTAGAAGGCGTGTCGTGTCTTCGACCATGTTACCTTGAAAAAAAAAATAAATTCATCGAGGAACGTTGATGAATTATCAGTCACAAATTTTCTTTTATAAAATTAGCCTCGGAGTTACGATGCTATATGAACATTGTTTCTTTTTTTTATTTCTTTTTTAATTTATTAACGACATAAATGATATATTTTAATAAATAAGCAAATAATAATAGGTACGAATCTTTAGTTAGATAAATGAGAAATAATTGTTTCTAGAAAGAAAAAAAAGATAAATAAGGATAAATTCGTTGGATGTTCTTTTCGATAAAAAAAAAAACAATTCATATATGACGCATCAAATTGATATTTTTTAAAAATATTTCATATCTAAATAAATAATAATATGCCATATGTATGTGTATGTGTGTGTGTGCTTATTATCGATACTCAATAATAATAATAATAATAATAAATAAATAATTTTGATGCATGATATTCTTGTAAAAAAAAATAAAAATCCATTTCGTATGGTGTTTCCTAAAAAAATCAATAATCGAGTAACAGTATCAATGGTGGAATCAAAAGGATCCTACGATAAATACACGACGTTAGTTCACCGACGTTAAAACAAGGAGACTCTTCGCACAGGTATCACCATCCGTCGAAACAATAACCCTTTTATGGTCTCCTGCCATGCGTGTTCGCACAATGGCAGGGAGTAGCGAGCGGGTATACACAAGAGGCATTCAGTGACGTAGCAACACGTAAGAATTTTCACGGGAAAAGTGCAACCTTCATTTTCAAATAATAATAATAATAATTACGGGACAATATCAATTAATAATAATTATTGGGACAATAGGTTGTAGTTTTTTATGTATTTTTTCTCGCTTCTTGACGTTCGACAATTCGTCTTTTCTTCTGGTAACACGAGACACTCATTCTTCTTATAGGTTTGTTCTGTATATTTTTATTAACTTCTAAACGGTGAGACACTTTCTTTCTATTTTCGTCAGGACTAATATTTTTCGAGGACATTCATACTCTCACTTGAAGTTCCCGGAATTTCCTAATCTGCATATTTTATGAATATTTTATAATCACTCGAAGATTCGGTAAAATTAGATAAGCGACAACGCATGTGCCTACTGGAATTGCATCGTTGGTCGACCGATACCGTTTTTCACAAATGTCATGTGCTGCGATAGTCACTTTTGGGCCCTGTGTGAAACTCAAGTAAATACGTTGGGCGATCAATGTGTTAACACACTGAGGTTACGCCATTGGGAGGGCTTACCGAGGGTAAAGATAGGCCGACGAGGAGGAACAAAGCGACCCACGCCACAGATATCGTCGCAGTAATATCCACATGACTAACCTAAGGGCGCTACACAGCACACAGTACTGGGACAAAGCGATTCTGCATTTTCTTTTTTTTTTTTTTTTACATAGGATACGTTAGTATATACGTACGTACGTACAGTGGCGGCCATTAATAACGTACAGGCGAATCTTACTTGGTGTTCAGTGATGTTTCTTTACATTTTTATCTGCTTTACCTGATGCAATTCTAATTTTCAACGATAAGAGTACGATATTATTGCATTAAGTTGCAAAATAGTTATGTGAACTTGTTTAATATAAAAGTAATTATATTATTTCATGTCACTTGTTTCAAGACATTTGGCATCTTAAATAATTTATTTATTCGATTGTCTCGAAAATTAGTCCAAGTTTATTTTTTTTATTTTAGCTTATAGAGAAAATATATCCTCTCAAAGTTATGTTACCGATAAGTACAACAAATAGAAACAATCCATTTTATATTACAATCACATTTTATATCGTAGAATTACTTTAAAAAGAAAACTTTGTTAGATTTATTGGTTAGTTCCATGTTATTGTAACACCCCCCCCCCCCCCCCCCAAGGGGGTACATATAATATAAAATAATTGTAATATATTTAAAATAAATCATAAAATGAAATTTCTCTTCGAGAGTTTCTTTTTTATTATTATTATTATTTATATGTATTACACCGTAGGTAATTATCGGTAGAAATAAAATGATCGATGTAAAATATAGGGTATTAGAATTAAGTTTGGCATTTAATATAGGTGATAAAGATTTATTATCAAAAAGGATCAAAAGTCTGGGTAGTCGACCTTCTCTCGGACAGCTTAGCCTCGGCAAATTCTGGAAAGGCAGACACCGAAGAAGAGGTCGGTGGCCCCTAACCAACCGCTCCGTCTGGACACGCTCGTGGAACACGCAGGTGCGTCTACTTGCGTGGAACGCATACGAATAAGTTATTCCTATGCGCGTTACATACACATAGACAACGCACACGCTTAACTTAAGATCGAATAAAAACAAATAAATTAATTGTTATATATATTGTTAGAAATAATAAGGGTACTCGTTAAGTTCTCCAGAGATTTCTTTCACGATTTAATTACCATTTATGTACTAATGAGTTGGATTTTTGGCTACAATTCAATTGGAAAATCCAACATATTTTTTTGTCACCAACCTAATATTTGTATTTATTTTTCCCCGAGTAAACAAAATATCGAGTTGTATTGAGTGATATTCACTCTCGTTCTCGAGATGTCTTTTTGAACAGATATTTTTTTCTTTCTATCTCTCTCTCTCTCTCTCTCTCTCTCTTTCTTTTGTAAAAGTAACTGACTTAACACGTGAACTGATTACTCGTGTAAACTGCCGCAAAAGTGGCGTAAACGAGCGTGACGCGTTCTCGAGCGTGCCTTACTTTTATCGATTCTTGTACTTTTCTTTAACGATTTCTCATCCCTATTTATTTTATTTTCTCTTTCTCTTTCATTTTATCTTTTTCTTTTCTCAAGGAGAACAGCAGCTGTCTTTAGGACACCTGCCGTAGAAAACTAAATTCCCGTTTCGTGGAATACTTTGAAACGTACGATAAAGAACCTAAAACTAACTACGCTAAATAAGTTTGAATGTTTGAAAGACACGCTATAATGTATAATAATGGTATACGATATATAATATTATATATTATATGTTATATTACAAAAAAAGGCAAAAACCACAACCCTTTCTAGTAGTATTGTATAAGTGTTGAGAAGGTATTAATAAAGAAGTGCATTGAACACGTAAAAAGGGGTAGTAAAAAGATGAATTATATGTTGTATCAATTTAAAAAAAAAAACGCGATAAAACATATGGGTATAAAAAGGATAATGAAAAAATCTAATAGCATTATTCGGGGTATAATCATCTACGACATTATAGTCTTTATTTTATTTTGCTAAATATTCCAATTTTAATCCAAATGTTCCAACGTAATTATTTATATTTTTTTTTCTTATCATTGATTGTCGAAGGTTAAAAAATAAAAAAAAAAAATTGTCCTTCTTAATCGTCCATGAAATAAAATCATGAATTCTAATTAGCATGACGGAAGCATCCTATCGATTGCTAGTACGTGTCGGATGTAAAATTTTTAAAGTAAAGTCATGGATTTCCGGTGTGACCTCCGCCGACTCGTTAGAAACAAGGCCGAGGTTTTCCTTGGCCAAAGGCTGAGGTCGTTGCACGCGTCTTATGGCACAAGTGAATTGCAAAGTGAAGCATCGTTGGTCTTTCTTTTACGTTCTAGATGTTATTCTTCCTTCCTTACGTTACATCGATATTATATAACACAATGTTATAGAGTTTCCTCGTTTTTATTTTTATTTTCTTTATGCTTCAAACCGAGAAAGTTTCGGAATAATTAATAAATTATTATACTTCGCAAAGTACTTAAAACACTTCTCTAATTATTCGTTATTCAAAAAAAAGTGTTGTTTCTATAACAGAATTTATGTTTTCTTTTTTTTTTGTCAAAAGAAATAACCTTGCTATATCATAGATTTTTTCTTACATCTCTCTATTTTGCGTCACTGCAAAGTGCATTTATTTTATTTTTGTTTTTTTTTTTTAAATCTAAGATACGGTGTGTGATTTATACGTGTTTGTAAATAAGATGTATCTTTATATTTTTAATTGAACTAACTTAAAATTGAAATATACGGCAATTTAAAATGATATTTATAGCAATTCCTGTAATAAGTTAAGCTTCAAAAATTTATAATATATTCTTATTAAAAGATATCGATATCATGGTTAATCATAGTCAATTAATGTTGGAAATCAAAACAACATTTTCATATTTTAATTGAAAATAAATATTGCTTTGAAAAGTATATTGATCCTTTCAATGAGGAGTTTTACTCTTTGATATATTCATAATAGCAGCAATAGGCTAAGATAGAGAGTTAAGTTGGGTTATTGTGACTATTGAATCCTCCTCTTTAACCTTTTCTCTAAAGAAAAAGAAAGAGAAAGAGAGTGAGTGAAAGAGTTCTAAGTGTCCTCTCATGTGTAGGTCGCATAACAAAGCGCATTGTTGCGTTCACTCGACCCAGATCGCATGCTAAAGTTACACACATACACACACACATATATATACATTTATATCTACTATTGTAAAATCATGAAATATATCTAATCTCACTGAGATTGGTACTAGAAATGGATACAATATATAATAATTAAAGAAAAAATGAATGAAAGTAAATAAGTGTCCTCATCAACTAATTTTCGTGGGATACCTACAGTCGATTTTCATTTTCTTTTTTTTTTTATGTTGGTAGACTCGTCCCGAACACATGTTCATAGTTTCAGTTGTATAGCATGTTTTGTTCCATTTCATACTTGATAACTTAATATCTATATATGTGCCTATTAAAAACGTGAAGTTTTTTAATCAATCTATAGAATAATTATTTATTCCATAGTATCTATAATAATTTAAGTTTTCTCATTATTGTTACGAGCCCGCATAGCATTCGGTCTAAAAGGTGATAAAAACATGAGATAGGCTCACCCGCATATTTCGTTACGCTTTTTGGATTTACGATTTCAGTCAAAGGGCTCTGGAATAGAATTATCTTTAACAAGTTTCTCATACGCTGATGAAGAATAAGAATAAGAACACCTATAACAATAATTCCATTTGCAGAAAACGTTTACATCGATTTATTCTTGGACTCATTAACAATAATAGGCCTCTAAGAAAAAATTAAACATAAAATTTTAAATAATATGATGTACTTTTTCTTTTTTCCATAAAAATAGGCCGACGTAAAAATTTAGTAAAATATACCGAGATTCGTTGTTGAAAAAGTTTGAAAAATAATTCTGATCTTATATCGTACATCGATACAAATTTCTAATTAATTACAAGCTTGTCTTCGTAATGTCATTGTTTGCATCAACGTGATTTTACTTGTAATGCAATAAATCATTATTTTATTTTCTTCCTTCTTCTTTTTCTCTATTTCTATCTATCTGTTATATTCTCGTTGTCATGGTTAATTGCTATGACTGAGATAAAAAAATAAAAAAATAAAAAGTGAAAATAATGAGCGTATGACCGGTATTAAATGACTACCAAGTATCTTTTTCTCTTCTTAATATTCTCGTACAAATTACATATACCTACACATACCACATTTGTTATCTACCAAAGAAAGAAAGAGAGGAAGAGAAGAAGAGAGAGAGGGAGGGAAAATAGAATCGAGTTTGGTTCGCACAATCTTTCCAGTTATCAGCAACGATCGAGACGGTGTAAACGGAAGCAAAGTACAACTTTGTCCGTCTTTTAAACGAGTCTCTTAGGTTTATACTCTTAATCGGTTAGACTAGAAGGATTGAGGAAATAGTATAAAAAGATATCTATGTGATGTTATTGCAACTAGTTGATAATCTCGTGGTCCTTTCGAAGTAAAACAGCCGGTAACGTCGTGAAAGAGGACGAACGAACGAACGAACGAACGAATGAACGAACGAACGAACCAACCGATCCTTTTCCCAGGCACACCCCGTCGGTTATGTTATCAATATCCTCTTTTAGCTTGAGAATGCAGTGAGAAAGATTATACCTTATTATATTATCAATTTATACATAACCAGTTATCTTTGATATATTAAGTAATAATAATAACAATAATAATAATAATAAGAAGAAGAAGAATACAAAGGTCGTAAAAATTACAAATAAGATTGATTATTAAAAAGAAAGATTTTATTTCGTATTTTATTTTATTTTTTTATATCATATGAAAAATATAACGATAATTAGATAACGAAAGGAAATATGATTCTATACTCTATCCTGAGGGTTAAAAAAAACTTATCACAAATATTACAGGAACTTACGTTTATGTTTTTATGCATCCGGCACTTGGGGTGGGAAACGAATATCCGATAGACTAAAATATAAGGGAGCGTGGGAAAGTATCTACGGAGAAAGTCATTTTTAACGAAATATTTCGACTATATCAGTGGATGACCTTTTGTCTATGAATTTCTGATTACTATGGACTATTTATGAGAAAGTATTTTTTTTATTCTTTTAAATAGAAATCGAGTACTTTTTGGGGTCAATTTATTGGATAAAAATCTATCGACGAATTTATACAACCTATTTTATTTCAAATATCGAACATTTATCCAAGAAGTTATTTGGAACGTAGATTCGACGATGATGCAGAGCAGATTTTCCTCTCATTTAGAAATCTGATCGAAAAATAGTAAGAAATGTTTTACTATCGTGGGATACACCTTACCCGAAGTTCGTATAAGATCGTAAATATCAGTAACATTCGATTCGATTCGTTCAATTTTTAGTTTCCTTTTCTTTTTTTTTCTTACGAATACGAATAAGAATCCAACCACCAATACGACAACGAGCTTGGTTCTGCGATGATTTTGCTGCTGTTGCTGCTCCTAACGGTGGTTTTCCTCTCTCTCTCTCTCTCTTCCATTCTTTCTTTTTATCTTCCTCTTTCTCTTTCTCGAATCATCTTGGTCTCCTTCTCTCATTCTCTCTTACATACTATTCATGTAAGTGTTGCGTCACGTAGTGTCACGAGACTGGGACCTATCCCTGTTTTCTATGCAGATTTCACATGCACATATACTTAGGTATAATACATATAATACATAGGCACATATATAAATTCCCTAAGCTCGTGTATATATATGTGTATGTTATATTATGCACACACACACACACACACACACACACACACATGTAGAGATGTATTGACTAGAAACATAGACCGAGTTGTATCTGCGAAAGGATGGCAAGATCGAGGATGCAAGATCTCGCACACTTTCGCGAATTTGCTGCTCTCACGGGAGAACCAGAAAGAGAAAGATATATTTATATATATATATAGTATTATATATATATATATACAATACGTGTGTGTGTATATATATATACATATACAGGAGATTCCTAGCGGTTGCCAGCTTGTCTGGAAAATTTTCTAGTAACCCAGTGACACGCTGCCTACCGAGAATAAGGCGTTCGTTAAGACGTGCTTACGACGCACGAATGAACGCTGGACCAAATCGGGATGCTGGATCGATTCGCACGAACTCGTAACGGTATTCCGGACTTCGATCCTCTTGAACCTTCTCCACCTCCACCTCCTTTCATTTTTAAGATACCTATGTGATGTCTAGATAGAAAACTAGAATATCGTTAGATGTTATTTGATTATTCGACTTATTCGAAAAACAACATAGCTATCTTTTATTTGAAAATAGAATATTAGAATAAAAGTTATATTACGTGATATTTATATATTTAGTATAATCGGTATTTCAATATTTCGTAAGAGAATAATATGATACAAGTATTTGAATTGAGAAGTTGCTCCATTTCATATTTGACAACCTAATAAAATATAATAAATATATAGAGTATGTGTGTGTGTGTGTAATGTATTAAACTATTACACACGTCACTGAATATTGAATATTTCTAAAGATTAAATTCTATCTACGCGTGAACCGAGTACTACCTATATACTTTTACGTATGGTTTTAATACGTTTGTATATAAGAGGAACAAACGTTGAGAACGAAGCTTATACTCGAACGAGCGAACGGATGATAGGTAGAGAAAGAGAAAGAGGACGTAGGGCAAGAAAGGAAAAAGGGACAGACCACGCCTCGAGCAGGTCGAGCTGCTTTTAAACTCGCTTTCGAGAAGTCTTTCTCATCTTCTTATAGTTAGTTTTCTCGCGTAACCGATATATCGATACTCTCGACCTCTGATCTTCAATCTCAAACTATTTATTTCTTTTTTTTTTTCTATCCATAGAATTGGACATTCATTCAGAATGCATCTCACAATCAGTTCGTGAGATGATCAAGAAAAATGAAGAAGATTTTTTCAATATAAAATAAAACATCTATATTATGCGAATGATCGATACAATTTAATCGAATCGTAACTTTCTTTCCTTCTCATCCTCTCTTTCTCTCTTTTTTTTTATTTTTACGTATTTATTAAAGATACATTTTCCTGTAAAGGACATCGTTTTGAAATCACACGAATTCATGGGATTGCACTGCAGGTGTATCTATACTATTTCAACCTCAAATTGGGATTAAACAATTTGAAATTGTGACTAAACAATCGAAGTAACTATACGAGACTCGTCGGATAATATTCTTCGTTTGTAAATAAGATACGTATAGATAAATGGATAAAATGTGATTATTTTGTCTAAATTCTGGAAATCTAATCGGTGTCGTAGCTACTGGATTTGTAACTAGGAAAGAATCAACACGGTTTCTTCGAGGTATTCCAGCAACGCATGCACAAGAGGTTCCCCTCATGACTGGAGCGTACGGATTCCATGAAGTAACGGCATCATCCCAGCTCTTGGAATTCTTCTTCCACCTTTTCCTCACCTGCCTGTTTATCGATAGACACGAGAGAGAGAAATTAGGGTGCCTTTAACACGATAAACCTTCCCTTTCGCCAGGACTCGCTTCAACGCGATCGATAATGGACGTTATATAAAGCCTTTCCATCTCTTATATCAAATACTAATCATATATTATACTCTCTATCCTATACCTGTATGTCTATTATACTGTTATGTGTAATAAATAATGTATTACACATATATAATGCGATGTTACAATATATAAGATGTTTCGTAATACGTGCGGGATTGGTACATTTAAAAAATAAACGAGTGACACAAAAATAATAAAAAGAAAAATAGTAAGCCTCGTATAAACATGTGTCCTTTCAACCTAATTTGCAAAATTATAGTCACTTTTGTGTTTTAATAATCTCGGGATAACTTATCTTTGAGAATATTACTTGGAAGATGAAATATTTTTAAACCTTAACGTATTAGTTATTTTAAATGGTAATACATTATTTACGAGAAATTTGTATCTATCATAAAGAGTAATCAAGATAGTAATGTTTCTTGTTTTTAGTGACTCACCCGGTATACAACCTTCTATTTCTCTCTTTCTCTCTTACTCTCTCTCCTTTTATTTCCTTCTTTCTCTTTTTAGAACTACACAACAATAGGGTGGAGCAAATTCCACCAATTAGAAAGGCTAATGACTTAATTTCACTTCAATGTTCTCCATATTTAATATCTTAATGTGCATACTTATAATATACAGAGCGTTTCATGTAAAACGTTCGTAAATTGCTTTTGTTCGAAACATACAATATACAGAAATTTGGATTTTTTTAAAAGAAAAGATGATGCTTTACTTAAAGGACACATGAAATATCGAAAGAAGGAATTTCATTGAAGTTCCATTTGTTAACAATTTATTTCGACAATTAACCAAAAAATTGTATTCGTTTGTTCCTATCTTTTTCTCTCTCCCCTCCCCCATCCCTCCCCAGTTAATTAATCAGATTATTTTAACAAGGAAACACGGATAATGTTCCAACATCGATCAACGTTGTATCGTTTAATCGATGCCTACGGTGTTCTTACTTGTAATATCCTCCCATAACGGAACAAACGGTATCCTTCTTGCTTTCTTGATGACTGATAATCACAGACGATAAATCGTGGAAGATTTTAAGTCGCGAACATTGGAAATTCAATTAAGAAAAGCAAATCATCTCGAGTTTTGATTTTATCTTATGCAATATCATTATAATTTCCTTCCTTAAATATTTATTTATATTTTACACAAAATTGACATATAAAAGTAATAATTATAATTATCATCATCATCGTCATCATCATCATCATCATCATCATCATTATCATCATTATTTATATTATTTATTATGATTATTATTAAGTATATACAATACGAATTCAATAGAATTATTTTCTAAATAATAAAAAAAGCAATTTATATAAAGTTATATACAAAATATATAACTAATTTAACACGTAAATTAATAATAATTAATTGAATATTATTACCATTATTATTTTTATTATTATTTATATTATTATTATTATTATTATTATTCTAGTATGAAATAAAGTAACTAAAAAAACAATTATTAAAATAATGAGAAATCAAAGTTAGTTATCTACATATTATGTAACTAATCAATTGAAAGAAAGTTTGAAATAAAAAAAAAATACAAAAATGTTCGAAGAGAACAGAGTAACTTTTTCTTCATGCTCAAAGTGAACGCTCGATTCTATCCTCTTTCGATCGAGAAAGGTTACACTCTATCGGGTTTAGAAATGAAAAGCTAACACGCGAGTAGTTTAATGAATGTGTGTATATATATATAAATACACATATATATATACACACACAGCCATATCTTATATCGATGGTTTCCTTTCGAAACAACTCGCCGTTACGAGATGAAACATGCTCGTGCGACTGCCGTAATTACGTCGTCTCGTTCGGCTTTGCCACGAGAGGGGGAAGAGTTTAAATAAGTAAATAGCAGTTATCGTTTAAAAACTGACTGAAAAAAAACCTGATTAATTAAATTCATATGTTAATTAATACCCTGTTTTTTGTATGTTATCATTTCACTTTTCTTTTTTACTTACAATGCACTATTGCAAATAGACTTTTATCGTGTATAATATGCTAGTCAAATTTTCAAACAAAAAATAGAATATTCTGTAATTTTTAATACGTATATATATATATATTGTAAGTAGGCTTATCAGAAATTTCAGAAACATCGAATAATTATTTGTTAATAGAATAAATGAAAATATATCATTAGAGATAGAGAACATCTGTACGAAAGTAGGTCACTGGTCAGAAAAGTAGGTCAACGATACGAAAGTAGGTCAGCTGTGTTTATTAGTTACTTCTTATAAAATATAAAATAATACGTACGTATTGAATGTATTGAGAGAAAGATAGGCAAAGTTGTACATCCAAGTCAAACGAACTCAACATCGGTACTGTTAATATCTCTTGGTGAATTCTAGGAAATTCGTTATATATGAAATACACAAAGAAAAACATTCCTTAACTACCGGCTTGGTAGAGCGTTCAATGTTTTGTTTACGTTCGTTACTCTTCGTAACACCTCGGCCGATATCGATAACCTACTGTAATCATTTTCGTCGTTGAATTTGTACTTGACCTTCGTGTATGTTCGGTACCTGTCGTATGTATTCGTAACTACTTTTCATAATAATCGATAGTCTTCTTCGAGCGTCGGAAGGTGTAACGACGATATTAGATAAATATGTCATTTATTTCGCATTGCGTATACGTGTGTAAGTATTTCTCTTCCTATGCAAGTGAAATGCATATATATGCAAGTGTGTATAGTGCTTAACAGTGATACATACAAATATGGATACCTGCAGCTATGGATATGGATATATGCAGCTTTGGATATAAG
The DNA here is from genome assembly GCA_023678845.1 of Mischocyttarus mexicanus. Classification (NCBI taxonomy): domain Eukaryota; kingdom Metazoa; phylum Arthropoda; class Insecta; order Hymenoptera; family Vespidae; genus Mischocyttarus; species Mischocyttarus mexicanus. The sequence continues at coordinate 713,155 of JACGTP010000015.1, read as the reverse complement.
GACAAAGTACATCTAAATGTAAGCTGACTATAATTTTTAACTTTTATACATTGCACCACGCGTTAAACATATTATATGATTAGTTTTCAATAAAAAAAAATTCTAATAGGTAATCGTAACGTTGTAGAATTTTTTTAACCAGACATTGTATTGATACGCGTTCATAATTCACACGAATAACTTTCATTGCATCTCTAGAACTGAAAATGATTTTAAAATATGATCAAGTGTCGGATTTATTTCACAATGATGTGTAATCAATTATATCTTGGCTAGTTACCGCTCTATTTCTTTTGATTTATTTTTCAAACACTCAAGTATTTTCTTTTCTTATCTAATATACAAACGCGTCTCGACTTTTTAACGTATTATATAAATTTGTTTCAATTAAAAATATATTTTCTTATTTCATATCAAAATCGTATTAGTTTCTCTGTTTTACCCATAACTAATGAAAGCATCTGAAGGATAAAATGATTATACATACATATATATATATATAATATAACATGTATTAAACATTACATACTATTCAACTTACTTTAAATATAAAATAATTTCAATATCTTTTAATGTTATACTTTTTGAGATAAGTGCTACGAACCGAATGTCGTTACTAGACTAAATTATTAATAAAAAATGCTTTCCTAACTTTTACTTCTTTCTGATAAATCTTCTGTTAGATTTAGACGTGTATGTGCACGCACGTGTGCTTAGAATAAGATCTTCTACGAATAGCGCATGTGTAACGAGAATAATATTCGAGATTAATAGAATTTATCCCCTCCGATAATCATGTAAACAATTTTCGAAAATATAACTTTGATAGATGTCATCGAGTCAATCTAACAGTCGATTTCGAGGAGAAAGGTACAGATAACTTATACTTATTACATTTAAATTTTAATATACATTTTCTAAGATAATTTAATAATTAATTAGCATATGTCTACTACTCTAATGCACTCTTCTTATATTTAAGATTATTCTAACACGTATAAATTGGTTTAAACATTACATTCTTTCTAACGTAATTCAAAATATAAAATAGTTTCTATATCTTTTTATTTTCATATATATTTTCAGATTTAAATTAAATCATCGTTGTTATTTCAATTTTACTCGGATTTACTTCTCGTTTTTATTTATTCATTTTGTATTCACACTTTCTTCTGTTATATCGATAATTATTAAAAATTTTTTTCACATCCTACTCTTAGGCAGAGGCCATTTACACAAATTACTTTATATGATGTTTTAAAAAATAATTTTTATATATTCTCTTTCTTTGTATTAAGTATATTTACATATATTCGAACGCATCTCGATTTGCTGCCTAAACGTAAATCGTTATTTTAATTATTTACCTTCTGTTATCAGATAAAATAAGTGCATTTGGTAATTAGTTTTCCACATATATGGTCAATTGAAAATAATAAGTACATTTTTTAGTAAAAAAAAAAATACTACATTACAATATTTTATTAATGTTAGTATTAGTTTAAATATAATGAATGATTCAATATTTTTATGTTCGTTTAAATATAATATAGATACTGAGGAATTCCATAAATCACTTATTAGTCAATCCAAATGATATTAGATATAGATATTTAAAATGGAAAAAATAAACCCTCTTTTGTGAAAAATTTGAAAACCACGTGTTCGAGTGAAAGTCAAACGAAAAGGGTAACTTGCACTGAGGTTCTTCTAAATCTTTGATCGATCTTCGCGTTTCAAAGACGAAGGTCGTGCTTTCCCTTTCCTTTCCCGATCGATCTCGAAATAAATCGGGTAAGTCGTGTAAAAGGAAAAGGTTAAAAGATAGAAAGAAAGAGAGAGAGAGAGAGAGAGAGAGAGAGAGAGAGAGAGAAAGATAAGGAAAGGAAAGAGACAGAGATAGGCAAGTTGAACCTGACGAACGTCGGGTCTTCGACCTGACACGGTGGGCGCCAACAGAAGAGAAACGAAGAGTGTAACTCTCTCTCTCTCTCTTTCTTTCTCTCTCTTTTTCTTTCCTTTTATCCTTTACACTCTCTTCTGTATGCTGTGCAGAGCCACTTTGCCACGACACAGCCATAAACATCACTGAATGGAGACCACCCACTGGGCTTGCACACTTCTCGGAAGCGTTCTTGCGCGTTTCAACGAAATGACTTCGAGTCCACTCGCATCTTTTCTCGGTCGCAAAAATTTACTTTGAAAATAGATGGAGAAAAAGAAAGAGACAGAGAGAGAGAGAGAGAGAGAGAGAGTACTCTTAGCTTCGTAGAATATGTTTGAGTACGGTCAGGAAGTTCATTTGAGAGGTACCAATCAATGGAAGTGGAAAATAGGAATAGGACACGTGACATGATGATTTGTTACATTTAATGCTTATAATGGGACAGGATAAAAAGTAAATCGAATAAAAAATTGTGAACGAAAGCAAATCGTGTTATCACTTTAATTCATTTATTATTCAATGAGAAAGTTAAAAAATAAAAAGATAAAAAGTACTTACGAAGGACTTGAGCAGTCCTTTGATATTGTTAATGAATTAATTTAATAGTCAGGTTAAAAAAAAAATCATAAAGGAACAGATTTAAAGTGGACGACGAACTATTAGATAACGTTACTCGAGTAGTTTTGAAAAATCGTTGAAGAGCGTGTCGATCGTTCGATCGTTAACTTCCGATCGATGGAAGTTGATTAAAATAGTAGTACTGCTACTCTCCCTCTCTCTCTCTTTCTCTTTCATTTTCTCTTTACATCCGCTTCGAGTTCTTGTCGAAACGTGTGATAGGTGAACAGCCCGTTTGCTAGATCTCAACTACTCTTTTCATTCTGGTCTTCTTCGTCGTCTAACGTGACGAGGCTAGATAACTTATCAGGTGACTTTCCACCAGTTATTAGTCAGATTCTATTCAAAAGAGATTAACAATAAAATAAAGAAAGAGAGAGAGAGAGAGAAAGAGAGAGATATACTAGGATGTACATACACGTACATATGTAATATATGTACCGGTAATTATGATAATACAGTAAAATTGATTTCATAATTTATGTTGTATATTTTTAATCCACTGTTATCATTGCAGTCATAAATACAAATAAACGTATTTAAAAATCATTAAATTTGTAAATTGATATTAATTTTATTGTTGAAAAAGTATTTTATTCTACGAGAAGTATTTTATTGTAATTTGTTGGATTGAACGTTAAGGTTCTCTTGCATTCAAAACTTATCCTAGCATTTTCTAGAATATCTATACGAGATTGTATTCGAACTATGTAAACATAGCCTCCTAATTTTTATTTACTTTAAGCGCTCGGATGCAGTTGCATTTCTTTCTTTTTCTTCTTTTCCTTAAGAACCGTGCTAGCGTAAAGACGTATCTGTCTCACAAGGAGAACACGCCAAATTCATACCTAGTTTTTGCTTAAAATGGCATGCAACTTATAGACCTTGACTAGTACATCATTATGCTAAAGTCAGCTCGATATAATAAAATATAAGAAAGCATGTTTCTCTTTTTTTATAAACATGTGAGTCATTATTCTTATTTCTCAACATAATTTGACTTAATTATTAAGGAAATAGACATTCACAAAAAATACGATCAATCGTTTCAAAAGTATTATAAATGCAACTAAAGATCCAGTCAAGTACTATATTTGCAAAAATAATAATAGTATTTTTTATATTTCTTTCCAGTTAATACGAATATATACACTCTTGTGGTTAATTTAATTATCATTTATGTAAAATTAAATATTTTTTTCAAAGAATAAAATGTTTTTCTATAATGAAATTGATTGAAACAGATTTCTGTGTAGGGAAATTTTCAAAAGTTTACATTACAAGTAATTGTTTCATGTTTATAGCAAGAGAACCTCTGTACGAATACTTCTTTTGACTCATTGTATCCGCATTTTTCAGCCCTTCGTTTATAATAAAATCATACGTCATAGTTCGACGATAATAGGCAGCTCTGGCAAGCACGGATTACACGTCCTCGTGAGTTTTACGATCTCCCTTTTCGAAGCACCCTTGAGTTATGTAACATCGAGCGCTTAGAACTTAGCTGAATAAGATCGTGCGTTTTCTTCCGTTCTTTCGAGTGAAGAAATGATCGTTCGAAAGAGAAGAAGGAAGAAATAGAAGAAGAAGAAGAAGAAGAAGAAGAAGAAGAAGAAGAAGGAAGAAGCAGAAGAATATCGAACGATCGTACAAGTTTTTTATCGACGATAATTCTTGCGGCTTCGAAAGATTTTCTCACTTGCGTATGGTTTTCATATTTTCTTTTTATAATATCTATTTCTGCTTTTTTTTCTTTTGTTTTTTTTTTTCATTAAAATGTATAAGTAAGTTTTCAAAAATGGTATCCATCCTATATTCCGTGTGTCAGTTATTATCAAAATTACCCAAGTTATAGGTTTTTTTTTTATAGTTCCACCAAGCATAGATGCACCAATACTACTTTATAAACCATATTACTTTACACAATGACTTTATAATATATTGTGAATTGAATAAAACGATACAAATATACAAGGTAGCTCGTCGGGGTGAAAAAGTTAAGGCAATGCGTCTTATAAAGTATCCAATAACTTTTTATCTCTTAAATATAATAAAAATCCATCAAATTAATCGGATGTCTACACCTTAAACTGTTAAAGAATAACCTATCAATTTTAATAGAAAAAAAAACATTCTTCTAACATCGAAACATTGTTAATCCATATGGGACGTCAAGTTTGTTGATTTTGGGTACACCCGGTATGTCTGGGAATGAACAGTGGCCGGTGTTGGGTCCGACCATAGAATAGATGCGTAAGGAATGGACGATTTCGAAAGTAATAAAGCCGGTGTTCGGTTCGTATTCGTGTATGAGAAGAAAACTGAAAGAGAGAGAAAGAGAGAGAAAGAGAGAGAGAGAGAGAGAGAGAGAGAGAGACAAAGATAGAAAAAGAAAGAATGGCAAGAAGGTATGCAGGTGAGAGGAGGAAAGACGAAGCACAAGCATAGGCATCATAAGAAAGAAAGAAAGAAAGAGAGAAAGAGAGAGGGTGAGGGAGAGGGAGAGTTGGTACTCGGTGAAGATCGTCGAGAGTAACAGAGCCAGTGGTAGTGCAGTAGTAATAATAAAGTGGTAGTGGTTGGCACGTCACGGTCCAACAGGCCGATCAACCGGCCGTGCTGCAAGCTGGCTACTGGTCTCCGCCCACGCAGAAACGTGTGTACGTGAACACACATACGAGGATCAGCAACAGGCAGGCAGACATATGTATGAACAGATACTTGATAGCGAATGTTATTCTATATGTGTGTGTGTATGTGTGTACGTATGTGTGTACATGATTCTGCATACTTTTGCATACTCACGAGAGACACGGCATCGTAAGAGAGTCCGTGGCCAAGGGTATTTTTTTTATCTTTGTGGTATGTGAAAGAGAGAGAAAGAGAAAGAGAGATTAGAGGGTGGGTGGGTACTATGATGAAGAAGGCAGAATTACGAGGCTTCGATTAAGCAGGATGATCCTTGGGGAGGCCAATTATATTCAGCGCGGAAGGATACTCAACAATTTTGCCATGATCATGACGTGACTTTACTTCCCCTTATCCTTGTGTGTATGCATGTATTTAATGTGTATTATATATATGTATGTGGTGCTGCGTTTGTCACATTTGTAATTTATGTATATGCGAATACACATATATATATAAGTAAAAAGAGTAATACGACATATTAAGTATGCCTTAAACTTTTGCTATTTTATTAATAAAAATAAAAATATGAATTTATCAAAAAGATAAATTCAAATTTTTATTGATTGTAATAGAAAAAATCGTCCATTTTTTCTCATACATCATTTGAATAGAAATATAAAGGATTATACAAAAAAGAAAATAAATAATTGACAGATATTGTCGATTATGTAAAAATCTCTTCGTGTTCATACAAGTCCACTACACGTGTCTGACCATATGCTGACATATTCTACTTGCTTTTTCTTTTTGTTCTATCTCATTATGCTCGTTTCTCTTTCTCTCTTCTAATCTTTATGCCTCTCACAAACGAACAAAAAATGCTATACTACTGAAACTATGAATATATGTTTGGGATGAATCTACCAACATAAGAAAAAAAAGAAAACGAAAATCAAACAAGTCACCTTACTTTTTGATCGCACCTCGTATAAATTTATTTAAAATATAATACACCGGTCAGAGAAGTGACCATAAATGATAATAAAAACATAAATTATGTAGAGCTAAGGGATCGTTTTGTCATAATTTTTCAACAAGGTAAAAGTCGGATCTCTTCTCAAGATTCTAACGGATTGGTCTTATCTTATTCGATCCAAATGGATAAATCGAAATACCCACGCGTTGTCGACAGGATGCGTGGGAGTTTTAGGACGCGAAGCTTTCTCCGGCAGACATACTGACGCTTATGCGAAGACTTCTTTTCCCCCTTTTAACATTTTTTCTTCTTCTCCTTATTTAAGAGAGATGAGCATATAGATTTCGTTGTGGAAAATAGGTGAAAAAGTGTCGTGAATGAGTCAGGATCGAGACGTTTGGGTGGTGGTTGGGGTTTAGTTTTACTGAAAGAAAGGTACATGTAGGCAGACAATGGGACAAAGTGTCCAGGAAAAAAAAAAGAGAGAGAGTGCGATAGAGAAGGAAAAAAGAAAAAGGAAAAGAAGAGGGAAGAGAGGAGGGACTTTTTACCACGAGAACGTCGTTCTTCGTGATTTGCATGCAATACGAACGTAATACGATAAATATGTATGATTTCGGTGAGACAAGAGTGAAAATATTTGATGGGATAACTACACGTGTTACTTACGTATACACACACTTATAAAAATTATATATATGAAATTAAATACGAGACGTTAATAATATTATATTCATACATATAACCATATGTTTGTTGAATTTGTTCTTGTATCGCTAATACTCGTAATATTCGTATGACCATAGTTATAACCATAAGTGTATAGTATGAATAGAACTTAATGAAACAACCAACTAAGGAGTCTGTATTTTATGTTAAGAAAAATATCAATAGAATGTATCATCATTCAAGCAAATAAAGATAATTGGAGTATAATAAGATCATACTCGAAAGTCTCATAATTCAAAAAGCTAAGCATTTCTCCAGATCTACGTTGATCTAATCTATTTTTTTCTCCTCTTTGTATATAATGCGTATGCATTCATAAAGTTTTGTCGTATTATTTTTCTCTTATACCTTTAATATACTACTAACATATACTTAGAAATGCCGGATGCACATAGTCTCGATGTTTGCGACACGATTCATCGATATCGTTTTATTCTCCTCTTTCTAACGCCGAACGTTATAAGCTTGCCAAGCACGTTAGGTTCCGAGTAAATGAAACGGTAAATGCACTTCGTACGAAATCTATACCTACGCTTCCGGTTGTTTAACGAGACACGTGGAGAGGGGGTTCAATCACACCGAACAAAAAGAATCGAGTCACGTTTGGAAAAAAAAAAAAAGAAATACTATTCAACAAAGAACAGTCCTCGTAGGTTTCGTCATATCTCGTATACGCTTATTGATGAAGTAGAAATGACCTGGTGCGCGATTACACACCTCTGTCGATATTAATAAATTGATATGGTGGTGCTTACGAGTGGTGAAGAAGAAGAAGAAGAAGGAAGAGGAGGAGGAAGAAGAAGAAGTAGTAGAAGCGAAACCCGGTGATTTTCGCTATAACGTGTTTACGTTAACGTTGTTGTCCACGTCGAATGATCCAAGAAAAATGTATATCTCTTCGAACGGAATATGTATGTTTATGTGTGTGTTTATATATACATATATGGCGTGAAAGAAAGATGGAAGAAGAAGAAGAAGAAGAAGAAGAGTTTGCGTTCCCGCCATAATCAAGCGAGCACGTAGTAGTAAAATATGTTGGTATTAATCAACGTCCTCGTCATAGAGTGGTCCATGGCGCCGGAGGAGGAGACGGTATAGCAATTTTCAAGATAACAATCCCGAGAGTAATGTTCCCCTCCCCCTTTTGAGAAAATGCAGAAAGATCGCTTTCTAATTATCGACGATAGCCGATAATGGCCGACGATAAGTATCGATGGTAACGCCATCTACCACGGTCGTCATATGCACATACGAAAGCGCACTAAGTTCTAATTACGTCTGTTAAAGGGACGACTTTACTATACCGTCATAGATGTAGTAAATACATATATATATATATATATCTACATAATAACGGATGTGCAACCAAGCATCGTTCATTCTTACCTCCGGGCTAATTTGACGAAAGGAGATATTAAAGAGGATCGGTAGGAGAGGTGGTAAGGGTAGAAGAGAAAAAGGATTAAATAAAAGAAGATCGGTTGTTTTTTTTTTCATTTTCATCCTTAATCGATTGATAATACGTGTACGAGAAGTTGTACCTAATATTGGGAATTACTTATTATAGAATGGAGGATTAACGTTTGTCGTCAGAATGGGGGCCGGGGGGATTTGGCCGAATAAGAAACTAGCGTGCTCTCGCAGTGTTGTTGTCCGCGAACGAACGAACGAACGATTACTAAGGGGGAAGTAGAAAGTAGTTGAGTAATGGTCAGACCGACTCTTCGTGAATAAGGAACTCGGTTAAGCGTCTAATGGCAAATAGTCGTGGATTATGTCGGATGATTGGGATAGACCTAGGCGATTCTCGATCGAATTGAGATAGCAAGAGACATCGTAATTCGTTGCGTGATTCGTTGCGTGATTCTTAGCCGAGGGGATTTGTGGCTAGCCGCAAATCCCCAAGTGACGAGAGAAGATATCAAAACGATTTAGTGCGAAATCGACGAAAGAATGCCTTATTTCCCTCACCCCCCCCCCTCTTCTCTTTTTTCTTTGCTATCGTAATCGCGATTTTCATAATACGTTTGGTAGTGGAGGAATACGAGTGTCTGAATGACCGATCAAGCGACGGTACCGAACGTAAGACGGTACCAACCGGAAATCAAGAATTCGTCCAGCCGTTGAACCTGGTCTCGTTTAATTCCGCTCACGAAGCGGGCTCCGAGGCAAAACAGGGCTATTATACATCTCGGTGCAGCAGCGTGCGAGAGAAGATGACGTTGTGTATCCCGAGGCAAGTGCACCAACTTGGAGGATTCTTCGCTTGGTCGATTTTAAGTCGGTGTTAAACGACGAGAGAACTCGAGACACCAGTCTGGGATTAGTCGAAACGCGTGATTGGCCATTATCATTATTGATCCATTAGATCCGGTCTCATTTGAGTAAATTGTAATACGTGAGAAAACATGAAAAAGAATAATAATTCAGGTTTATTAGAATGGAAGGAGGGCTTTAAATGGTTAATTAAAAGTTCTTTTTTTCAGCTCGTATCGTCCTTCTTAGAAATGACCGTAAAAATGACGAGTAATGCTACTCCGACTCAATAACTGGTCCGTCGATGGATTAACAGCCGACGGTGGTAATCGGAGGAACTTCCTGAACCATCTAGGAGAAGTGCGTTTCCTAGACGTCATTATAAGTATCGGTAGTGGAAAAGAGGAACAGAGAGAGGGGGTTGACGATTAAAACGAATAAGGACTTATGGCGATAGGGAAGCTCTGCTACTGCCGCTACGTTGCCGTTGAAGTGCATCTTTTATAACGCCCAGTAAAATACTCTTTTATAACAATTTTCTAGGGTTTCGCGAGCTTGGTCAATTTTATGATTTCAAAACTTTTTTCTCAGACATAACTACATGTAGTAACTATTACATTGCGAACTAGTGACATATTTTCTTATTCTCATTAGAATAAGTTATATGAAAATCAAAGTAGAAGAGAAAACAAATTAAATACTTTTGTGCAGTAGTTGACAAACGAAACGTGAAATGAAAGATCATCGAAAATTTAAGAGAATGAAAAAAGAAAAAAAAGATAAGTAACTTACGAGTTAGAGGTAGAGCGTTCCGACGCGTCGAGGTGCTACAACCGTGACAGCTAAACGGGGTCCGCATTTGGTCGGTGGTAATGGTGCAGTGGTAGCGGGTGGTGGTGTTTCTGGTCTCGTACATCCAAGCCCGCTTCCACCTCGAAGTTCCCAGACTAAGTTTGTCAACGATCGTGGTCTGCTCAATCGTCGCGATCTAAATAATCAACACAAAACGATTTACAATATATATATATACATATGACAAGGGAAGAAAAATGCGTAGAATTGTTTTTTGAAGTTGACGTAGTTTGTTGAAACGTTATTTTCCTTGTACCTCTTTTCTGGAAGTTTAGCACCAGCACCGGAATCACCGGATGTCCTACCACCGGAATGGCTGGAATCTAAAGTCCCGTCAAGTTCCATAGCTTGTTGCAAATTTGTCAGGCTCTTATAGCGTATATTGAAGAGAGGAGAACCACCTTTATAACCTGGTGGTGTCTCCTTCAAAGGTGAGGCGCTCTTTTGCCTCATCAAAGGACGTCCTCTCTGAGTGCCGCTATTTTTTACGTACAACTTTGCCAAAGGTGGCTTTTCAAGTTTCGGTTGAGGAGCTTCCTTGACCGCTCGCCTCGTTCTCTTCTCAGCTTGAATTTTCTTCGTAGGAATTGTCTCGATCGGTGGTGGTTCCGGTCTGTCGTCGAGCAATGGCGCAATTGTGACAGTGACAGGTGTCAAGGGTGGACTGGAACTTTGGCCGGGATTCAATGGACTCTCGTAGGGTGATCTGACGCTTTTGGGCAAAGGGGCAAAGCCGCGAACGTAATCATAAATTTGATCGATCTCGTCGTAATCATCGGTGCAGGAAGAAGGTGGCACGCGATTTTCGTCTCGGTATCCGACGTGACCGGAGGATGTCTGATGACTGCTACTGTGATAATGATGATGATGATGATGATGACTGCCGTTGTTGTTTCTATGATGACTCAGAGGAGCATTTTCCGAGTTGGCCGAGGATCGCCTCAGAAATCCCGATGCACTTCTCGTTTGTCTCGAGGGCTTACTCTCGCCTAAACGACCATCGAGAACATGAGCACGATCAGCGACGTCGGCTACGAGTCGAGAGGCTCGCTCGATCAACCTCGTGAATTCTTGCATCAGTCTAAGGGCCTCCTCGTTTCTTGCCTTGACTAACTTCAAAGGTGCCGCCAATGGCAACGCCACGGCAGCTCCCTCTCTTTGTAAGGGCAAAGCGAACACGTGTTCCTCTTCGAAGGTCGAAAGGAGCCTAAGCTCCGGCACGAACTGGGATGAAGATTTTAAGCCTCTAGGTGGTTGCCCGTGAACCAATCTGACCGTTAGTGGCAGACGTTTACTCAGCAACGCCTTAGCCGTGTGAACCCCACTGATGTTGTCTTCTCTTGCTAGTGCACTAAAGCGTCCACGTTGATCCATGCCAAGAAGAATGCTTTCTCCTCGACAGTCGACGCATCGTAGGAATCGTCCACGACCTGGCAATGCTACTTCACCGGCTGTCACAATTGTTTCACCAGCAGCCAGAGTTCTCGTTCCTTCGGGTACGACGATTCCAGACTCATCATCTACCCTGCAGGCTATTCCACGTACCGTTTCTCGTACCAAAGCTCCCTCCTCCGGGCATCTTCGAGAGAGCTCGTTCACAGACTCGATTCCCCGAACCTAGAGAGTCGACGCGTTAAAACATAAATTATAATTTTATCTTGTAATATATTATGCAAAAGTATCTATGATCGTTACAAGCCGATACTCACCGCTCGACCTTCCTCGCTCAAAATTTCAAAATATCCAGCGTAAGAGTCTGGAATAGCTAATCTTGGTCCGACCCCAACAACTCTGCGTCCTTCTTTGATTTTGACAGCTTGTGCTACAATTTTGCGTCGACGACCAGCCGATACGAGCAATGCCGTGCTTTGAAGACTCGGTGCTGGCAGAGTTGGTACACCAAGGCCACCATATTGACCCTTAGTGATCTTAATTACAGCAGGCAGGCGATACTTGGTGACAAATTCTCGCAAATAAGTAGCTTCTTCGGCCCAACGTGCGGCCGCCACGACGATTTGCCCGTCAGTTGCAGCCATAGTCTTAGCCGCCCGACCGAGACGGACTATGACGTCCTCTCGTCCTCCTCGAGAGGGTGGTAACCTCCGTTCTTTCCTCCAGGACCTCCTCCTCCAGGCCCTTTTACAACGCTACTGTTGTTGTTGTTGCTGCTGCTGCTCCTGCGAATCCGACTTCACTTCTTTACGCTCCATCTGAAATCAACGAGAGACCATTTTTTTTTCTAATCCTAAACGTTTCTACGTTTAACTACTCACTCAGTAACGTCTAAGAATTATTAAGATAATCCTGGTCTTTAAGTTATTTTGTTTATTTCTATCTCGTTTCTTCGTATTTCACATTTTATGTGGTTAATATATTTCATTGGTAATTTTACAACTCTTGTATAAAAGTTTAACCTAGATATAAACATTTAAAAAAAAGGGATTTTGATCGTCGTTATTCGACGTGACGAGCGAAAAACGTCTCTTTCTTTAGAAAACAGATCTTATCCCGACGACAACTGTGACGCGCCGCCATTCTCGAACATTATACCGTATATTTAGTTAGATTAAATCGTTCGTGTAAAACGAAGTATATAATCGGGAAATATACGTTGAGAGTTCGCTTAATGACAGCGTTATATAGATTAGTTTCCAAAGCGACTGGTAGGCGAGGGAGTCATGAGATTAATTATTACGATTAGGCGTCTTATTACTTTCTTCCTGTTATAATATTCGTGATTATAGATGGCAGACTAAGATAAAAATAGTTTACCGGGCTTTTGATGTTAGTTAGAAATATAACCTCGGCTAAAACAATGAGAATTTAAAGTAAATACAGTTTGAGTATGTAGGATTTCATTTCTAAAGAGCAAAATTATAATAATAATTTTTTATTCGAATTACAAAGAAAATTTCTAACGTAAGAAACATTTGCTATGCAACTACCATTTACTGCAGGACGAGAGTATACTCACATCAATCACGATTTTAACTGGTCCAGCGATTATCATAGAAATTTTGGTAACTCATTTTTGAGGTGTGTGTGTGTGTGTGTGTGTGTGTGAATATTATTTATATATATATATATATATATATATATTTACTTGTGTGTGTATTTGGTTAACGAACAGTTATAAATGATAGTTGTTAAGAGAGATAGAGAGAGAAAGAGAGATAGTCTATCATATATTTATGACAATGATAAATAATTTCACACGTAATTTCGTTTAATCGACGATCATCGTGCGAATCTTTGAAATCCTCACGGGGGAAAAGCGATCACAGACGCCAGTTTTACGTTCGTCACGGTGAAAACGAAGTTTGCTTTCCCATTCCATGTGCACGGTCAACGTTTACACGCGAGCGTACGTGTAGGATACGTAGCTGACGTTGTCATTAGTCAAATTCCAATTACGGACCGGTTTCATAATTTCCACGGCAAGGGCACTCGTCGCTCAAAATTATACACGCCGAGTCGTTGGAAGCCTATGCTCGCTACCTCGAAAGAACCGTGAAGTTCAACTTCTCTCCACTCTGCTTTCCTCCGCTTTTGCTCTTTCAACGGATACGAAATATTCTACGGGGTGTCTCGACAAAAAACCCTCTTGCGTATTTTTTTCAATGAAATTCATTTTGAATTATTTGTTGAATAAGTTTGTACGGGTCCATTACATCCCAATTTATAATTACTCGTTTGATCTCCTTTTTTTCTGCGCTTCTTCGTTAAAATGAGAAGAAAGATTTTAATTCAAGAACATTATCCTCGAAATATATTTGAAAATCATTTACAAGACCATTCCTTAGACAGGGCATTTTTTTTACGGAACAGAAATAAAAGTTAGAAAGTTGTTTCTAATGTTGTTCCCAATGCGACGAAATTAAACACTTTTTCTTTTCGGTTCTTTTCGGAATTCTTTTTTGAAGGTATCAATTGGAAATAACCATTTCTCGTCTTTACCGTTACCGGTCGACTTTAGTTCGCATAAAAGTATACATTATTGTTAAGGTTAATTACTTTTTGACTTTCGAGGATCTTGAAAAGTGTAGAAAGAGGTTCGTGCGTCTTTAGATTAAATGGAGAAAGTCTTGCGAATTTAGTGAATTCTTATTTTTAAACAGGCAGACGTGTTAATAATTAACGTTGACCGGTTAATTGCCAACTTTCTCGCTTGATACATTCTCGTTTTATTGTCGTATTTAAAAAAATAAAAAAAGAACTAATTTTAGTTAACAAAGACGAGTAAAATCTACTTTGGCACAGGTAATTTTTGTTATTAAGATACATCATTTTTAATCTCCAAATGTGAAATGGGTAACCCTCTTATAATACACACTTTACGAGTAGTATAGAAAATTGGTGGGAATATTCACAGTAGTTAGATACTATCATAAAATGGTTCCTAATAAAATATAATATAATATAATACATCAAATAACGAAGAATATTTTTTCCTAATTTTTAGTATTATTTTAAATAAAAATAATATACAATTTATTTATATTAGTTTACATTCTATGTGCGTGTGTGTATTAGAAAATGTACTTCGTTTGGAAAAAAGGTGAATTATAGATGAAAAAATATAAACAACAAAACATATAAACTAAATCCTCTCCCAAAGGATCTAGTTTTTTGACATTTAAGATTTAAACATAAGTTTTTCCAATCAATAAACCATAGATAAGTTTCAGTACACATGTAGAAGCATTAGAAGTAAGTATATAAGAAATGGAACATGGTTCGCCGTTACCTAACAATAGTCTCGTGTAATATATATATATATAAAACATATATAATACCCTATACAACATAGATAGGCGTGCCATAGCGATTGTTTAGAATTTCTCCAGGAGGAGAGAATATCGTCGCGAGGAAAGTAACGGTCGTGGTTGAGTTTGCTGCCGTAGATCATCGGGTATCCGAATCGAACGATTCCGCGGACGAATTGTTTGCTTGATGGTGTGTATAATCGATCGGGACACGGACTTTTTCGAATATAAAAGGTAGAAAGAAGAAGAATAAAAAGAATAAGAAGAAGAAGCTTTTCGTGCGTGTCCTCTCACTCTCTCTCTCTCTCTCTCTCTCTCTCTCTCTTTTCTCATCATCCGTTTGATCCGTTAAAAACCTTTCCGTTACGATCAAACTTCCTCGCGCGAACGGATTTATTTTTGCTCACTCTTTTTACCGTTATCTTGAATGATGATTAATGTCTGACGAGAGTCCGTGCGAACGTTGAAGTAACAAAAAAAATTTAAGATAGAAAGAGAGAGAGAGAGATAGGAAAGATAAAGAAGATACTTAAAAATGTCTCGAAACGAATTTTCCAGCATGTACTTTACTTAAGTCCGAGAGCTAACCAAGTTGGATATTATTATTAAATGGGCGTGCCGGACGATTGTTCAAAAGATTTTTATCAAGCTCGGCTAAGAGAAAAGCTGAACTGAAATCGTGACTGGATATATATATGTAGGTAGTAGTAGTAGTAGATACTCTGGGCCATCGCCTTCTGAATTAAACGATTCCACCATAGGACTGATCGTTTGCTTAGGATTTCTTTGCCAACTACCGACGAGAAAATTTTGTTCTTTTCTAACTCAGTTTACGAAACTTCCTAATCGTGTGGCTTATTTCCTTGACAACCAGGATAATACGGGAAAAGACGAAAGATGTAATTTTACTGGCATGTGCTAAGCCATTCATTTCGTTTCCAGAGAGAGAAAGAGAGAAGACTGTTCATCAGCAAACTCTGAGAGAGAGAGAGAGAGAGAGAGAGTGGTGTTTTCTTGCAGAGAAGTGAGTGTATTCTTTTTTAAAGATGGCCCGCAGACAATTGGAGAGATAAGAACGGGTGGGGTGACCACACCAATGACCTGGGGCTTCGTGACAGGCGCGCCTCTAGGAAGTTATTCGACAGACTACTATTTTGCTGCTCTGCATTCTCTAATCCCCTCTCCCCTACCCCCTTGCCCTTGTTTGTTTTCTTTTTTCTCTTCAGTAGCACCTCAGTTGTAATCATACTTTAATCCTAACGACCGACGTGTACCAATAATTATGAAATATTATCTTTTAGAAGTGAAACTCTTTTGGAAATATTTTGTTATATCGATCCATTTATTATAATATATATGTAAGATTTAGGTCAGTTTTGTAATCATTGATTCGTGTATCGGTGAATGATCAAACATGATTGCGAACCACAACCATTTTAATCATATTGACTGCAGTACCAGATTTGCATAATCCTCTTAGAATGGGACAAGTAATAATATTACGATATACTATACTTGATTTAACAAATTTTTAATTATGTCGAATAACGCATTCTTGAATCGACTATAATGTATTGAAAAATTTATTCATTATCTACATATATTAGATTTTATATTTCAACGTTTAAGTCGTTTAAATTACACTTGATTTGTATAGACATAAATATATGTATCTTAAATAGTTTTAAAATTACAAACAATCAAATTACCTATCAGTTATTGTAAATAAAAAAGCAAGGTTAATATAATGTTGCTTCTGTTAGGATATGTGAATGATAGATGATTATGCCTGAAGTGTTAAAAGAGACAAAGTTATTGTAGAAAATCGATACGGATTAATCAACGAGTTTAACGGCAATTAATTTGACTTATAATTGTGGACACACCTCGAGCTATCGAGAAAACTGCCTGATAGTTTCATCCGACATTCCAAATGCCTCTCTCGGTACAGTGTGTTCTTATCGAGCTGGATCGTCGAACCTGATGACGATGTATATCAACCGCCCACGAGTAGACGTACGGTGTCGCAAGACTAGATCTCTCTCTATCTCTCTCTCTCTTTCTCTTTCCTCCTATCTCTATCTCCATCTCTTTTTCTCTTAGGGGTCCCTCTATATAACATAGTCTCTCCCTCCTTCTTCCGGGTAAGTTGATTTATCGACATGCCCTCGAATAATATGCTGCTACTCTATGGTGCTTATAGCTTTCACCGTAGCTCCTTGCTAAGCCGAGCAAAGGTGTCAACTACAAGGACTATGACGAAGTCAAAAGCCTTTTTAATATCAACGACAAAGGACAACGATAATCGATTCCTTTTGTTTTCTACGTTTCGGTTTCGACACCCAATGTTCAAACAATTGTCCTTGCTTGTCTCTCTTAATCGGGATAACTCATCGATAACGTCGTGTCAGTATTATCTACAGACACGCATAACTTTCTTATCCTCGTTCGACTACTTCAAAAGCATAGAGAAAATATGTGTACATATATATACACCGTTCATAAAAATGTTAACCTTAATCTGACAGCCACTGGTTTGACGTTGATTTATGTTAGGGGGGGATTAGTGCTTGGTAAATTCTGTCATTAGCGACAGCTACGGTGGCTTCGGCCATTTGTCGTTAAACATTTTGTTCAAGTAATAACTACGGTAACCTAAGACATGATCACTTAAACGAAGATCTGTAGTATTATATAGACCGTTTATTTTGAGAGTGGTGTAAGTCCTTATATTGATAAATTAGTACAAACATTCCGAGACTTCGCATAATTAACCTATATTTTTTAATTGCCAGATTTGCTAAGATTTAATTTTCTCGAAACGAAAGAAAATGAACTTGCACCACTTTCAAAATAAACAGTCCATATCTAGGTATTCTAAACCCGTGTTTTTTTTGTGCAAACGCGTTTAAGTTTACTCCTTTTTTGATTATTTTTCTCTACCTACCAGGAGTAAGTCTCTTACATTTTCCTTTTCAACCATTGCTCATTTTTTCCATATTTTTCTTTTCATCTTCTTTTTCTTCATTACTATTTAACTATTTCTACGTCGTAATTAACATCGATAATTTACGTACGAAGCCGCCTACGAGGCGCACCCGAAATGATTTGTATGTACGCTCATGCTCCGGGTAGCTACGTGACACGCTCGTTTACACGCTCGCTCTCTAGAAGATTAATTAAAGCCCATCTGGCTAGAAAGAGAGAGACTGAGAAAAGAGGGGAGAGGGTGAGAGAGAAAGAGAAACCTCTTGCGAAAGTCCTCAACCTCGGTTTTGTCGTTTTTGATCCTACCCCACGTTCCCCATTTCTTCATTCAATTCTCTCCGTTAATTTCATTTAATTACGTTTGGGGAATGCACACATATCACGTTGGATCGAATATGTTTCGGGCTAATTTTGAACCTTCTTTTGAAGCAGGAACAAAAGAAAAGAAGAAAAATATTCTTAAGATTTTCGATAATTTGTATTAATGTAATACAACAGTCCTTAATAGATGAATTTTTCCTTAACTTCAGTACTACTAATTATATAATATTTCTATAATATTTTTTATTTCTTTTATACATAGATGTGTGCCCAATTTTTTGAGGGCAACCGAATGAATACTTTTATCCAATTTTTCTCTTTTATTTAATTTCAGAAAAAATTTTCAAGCATTTCTTTATTGATCATCTAATGCAAAATATTCGTGTGAGATTTTTTTTGGACTCGTGAGATAATTACACTGAAGTTAAACGTATAACGAGTAACATGAGACATCCTGATTTAACCAGAAGATTGAAGGATATGATAGAGATTGGTTCGATTAAGAGATTCCTAAGGGATCGTTAACTAATTATTATCGATTTCCATTTAGGGTAAAAACGATCTTTTCAAAGGGCTGTCTTCGACATCCTCCCTTTTTCCTTTGGTCGACCCTTGAACCTCCTCCTCTTGTTCCTCCTCTCTTCTATCTTTCTTCTATCTTTCTCTATTCAGTGTTCTTGGTTCATCGGCACGAGGACGCCGACTCGCAAACCGTAATAACTTCCTCGTGAACGAGCAAGAACTCGAACCATCCATCATGAGCAGCGTTGTTGCAGAACTCTCTCGACCGTCGATGCCGATCACCGATCAAACATTTTTCGCTTCCTCGAACGTTAAATACGTAAAATATTGAAAAATTTAACCTTCTTCTGGGAGATTTTGAAAGTGGTATTTGCTGGTAGGTATGTACGCTGAGTCACGGAAGTAAAGATGTTTGTATTCGATCAAAAAATCGTAAATTTTAAAAATAATTGATATTTGTTTGGAATAATAAATCTTCAAATTTGTATACTCTAAAACTTGTTGCGTATGCTCTGCGATATAAGAATTTTTAAATATTGTATTGCAAGAAAAAATATTGATTGTTTTAAGTTGACAATGGTAATACAAATATTCCTTGAGACTAACTTTATATATACCCCCATATATATATATATATCCAACACAGTGCGATGACACAACGTTGACGATTTACGCGGGAATTTAAAATACTACAAATGCTGCTAACCTATGTAAAAGCTCTCGGCATTTGCAGTTGTTTACGTAAGGTATTTACAATTCCACAATTCTCGTGTGAACTTTCTTGTGAACTTTTACATAATCCGTACAGTCTCTTTAATGGAATTTTATCAATCGGTAGTTTGGAAAAAGACCAGAGATTGGTGAAGTTCTGGTATACAAGAATATACATAAAAGAAAGGATAGGGATATATATACATAAAAGAAAGAAAGAGAGAGAGAGAGAAAGGTGTACTTCGTCAAAGAGAAGCATGGTTGCTCCTTAGAATTCCGTGCCGATCGGTCGAACGTCTCAATAATTGCTAATTGGAAGGTGGCACGAGTTTAAAAAGTGGCCGCACGTCGTCCATCTCGATGAGCCTGTCAGCTTCGGCCACAGCTTTTGAGTGGGAGAGAAAGAAGAAGAGAAAGAGGTGAAAGGGGGAGATGGGGGGTGGAGGAGGAGGAGGAGGATGAGGAGGACGAGTAATCTTTTCACGTCCAGCACGTAGCAAGAGGTCTTACTCTCTTTCAGCTCGGGGAGAGAAAGAATGAGCAGTGCCTGCAGGGACGAGTACAAATTAATATTAAATTAAATTATAATGACAGTGTTTACCGAGCGGGCTAACACACATAGGGTATATACACCGACATTGAGGAAGCTGCATCAGCAGCGATGGATGCTGTGAACCCTCTTCACCTTTATATATATTTATATATATATATATATATCTCTTATACCTTATCGGCGATAACTTAGATAGCAACATCGGCAACACGAACATCACGAAATGGTCAAAGAATTTATGAGTACAGATAATGATCCTAATTAATAGGTATAATTACCTTTCTTAAGGGATCAAATTATCCGTTAAGATGTAACAGGTCACACTATATATATATGTATATATATTATAATATTTTAAACTATTGTAATATCCACAATAGATATTAATATCAATGGAAAAATGATATTTCTTTTTATATAATCATTATGGAAATATTTGAAAAATAATCAATTACTCTTCGATCGATCGTTGCTTATATTATTATAAAAGTTAGTCATATTTCAAAGATTTACTTACGATTTGAAGATAAGAAAAAGATAAAGAAAAAGGAAAGGAAATGAAAGGAATGGAAAAAAGAAGAAGAAGAAGAAGAAGAAACGAAGGACAAAACCTTGTGGTAACATGCATATACATACGATTTACTGATCCTACAGTCATCGTTTTTTAACCAATAAGAAGCCATCTCATGAATCAAGAAGTAAAACCAAGAAACTTCCTTTTGTTCCTCCAGCACCTCCTTCGGAATCATTCGCTTCACCTCCGTCACTGTCTTTCACAGCATTACGTGGCGCGCACGTGCGCGATTGCTAATAGAAGACAAAGCTCGTTGGAGGAAAGACTGCTGCTAGCTGAAAAGTAGCTGGTGGTGGCTTGTGGATAGGAAGAGAAGGAACCTCCGAGTAAAAGGGGCACCAAGGTACGACAGCACAACGAGAGTCCTCGCGAGGAAGGCTGGAGATTGACCGCAGACTCATCGTTGCATGCACCAACATGCTATAGAGTATGCAACTTCCATGCAGCCTTTCCAATTGTGCAAGCTTGCTTTCTTTCTCTCTCTGTCTCTCTCTCTCTTTTTGTTTTTCTTCTTATTTTGTTTTACTCCTACGAGTTTCATAGAGAATTGTTAAAGTTTGGAACAAATGTTAATAAGAATTTTGAGCTCGCATTTGTTGTACTATATTTTAGGATACAATTACGTTTATTCACTAAACGTACCGAGGATTTATGTATTTCTATTTCTATTACGACAGATCAAATGGCTCGTCTTCAAAAAGTCATATATTTTTACGATCCATGTATTGCAACCAAATATACCATTTATAATATAAAGGTGTTAAACGTGTGTGGAAATAGAAGAAAGATATGTACAAGATTTTCTATTGCCAGGAAAAAAAGAAATAGGTTTCATAGGTTCATAGGTTTCATGGTTTACAATTACACGACAAAAATGATGCAACAGAGATTTATGAGAATTACCATTAAAGTAAGCTATAACGAATACATATTAATAATGATTTTCATTATATAAATACAATATGTGTGTAATTATAATTTTATATTTTACGTAAAACTATTACGTAATATAAGTAAAATGTATAAAGGAAAATAATGATTTATTATTATTTAATTGAAAAATACAAAAAATATGTTTGGTGATTTTTTAATTGAAAAATCTTCAAAATTTGATCTATTTATTATGCATATATATATTTGTATATTCTATTAATATAAAAAATGGTAAAGCTTCAAGCTCATCGATTTGTATCTGAACTTGAGTTACGAACGTGTAATATGATGTTAGGTTGATGAACGTGATATGATAGTAAGAAGATGGTAAACTATCACCGTTGGCTAAAGATGGTGAGAGTTTGTGGATAAAAATATGAAAAAAAAGAACGAGATCATAGCTTTCGGTTTGCTCTCGACATTCTCGTCACCGTCTAGGTATCTCGATCATGTTTCTTGAGTCGCACGGCAAGGAAAGAGATAGAAAGAGAAAGAGAAAGAGAAAGAAAGAGAAAGAGAGAGAGAGAGTAAGAGAGCAGCAGGTGTTCCAGTGGTATCACCGGTCTTATATCATAGCTAAATCATTATATAACGCAGCCATGCGAGATAGGATGCACCGACAGAGAACAAATCCGTGATAGAGATAGAGATAATGTATGTGTGTGTGTGTGTGTGTGTGTGTGTGTGTGTGTGTGAGAAAGAGAGAGAGAGAAGATCGACCTTTAATTCGATTTTCTTTCACGATCGAATTCTCTTCAACTCTCGATATCTCTCTTCGTAAATTTACTATTCCTTACAAAACTAAGAAATAAAAAAAGATCACACTTTAATATCGAAAAAGGGAGAATTCTCTCGGTATCCTTCGAAAGTTTCTAAAGTTATGCGAGAGTAATATTAAAGTCATTATGAATTTATTCTCTTAGCGATACGAAGGATGAAACATATTACATTCGTAATATTACCTACTTGCATAATGTGATAGAAAACATAAACACGATCACGGAATTAAATTAATTTGTTCCCTTCCTTGTTCTTTTTTTCTTTTTTCTTTTTTTGGAAAAACAAAATAAAAAGAAAAAACACAGTTTAACCACGACGAGTTCTGGCAGCGTTATTTTCAGAATTGGTTTATCAATACGAACAGTTTTTGATTGTATACAAATTTCAATGGCACGTACGTTACGCATAAGAGTATTTTCACGAGTCACTGTAATACCGATAATGTGATCTAAATCTTAATATTTGAATCGATTTAAATGACAAAACAGAAATACTCGAGTCATTGTTAGAGAAAAGAGATAGTCAAATCTAAACTAGTTGTGTTATAGGGAAGAGTTGACGTGTGCCTGTCGAGTGACAGTCGACATTAACTCGTTAGTGAAAGAAATGAAAGAAAAAGAAGAAAAGAAAAACTAAATGTAAGGTAAGGAAGAGTGTAGGTACGAGTTAGAATGAGAAAAATAGAGAGAGAGAGAGAGAGAAAGAGAGGGAGAGATAGGAAAGAGAGAAGAAAGATTTCGCTTTCAAAGTCTATTTCATAACAAAGCCACAGTATCTCGGTGTACAAGTTGGACTTTGCGGTCGATTCGAGAGAGGAGAAAAAGAGAGGAAGGTGGAAAGGGGAGGAGAGGGGGGAAAAAAGAAGATCACCCGTCACCGTTGTATACAACTGTACGTACTACGTTCGCAAGTTGTACTTTTCGAGAGAGATAGTTTTCTCCTATCTTTCTCTCTCTCTCTCTCTCTCTCTCTCTCTCTCTCTCACGGTTCGACAATTCCGAAGGCTTTAAATCAAAGGTACTATCTTTTCCGCAAGAGCGAAAATTGGAATTTTCTTATCGGTTCGCTCTCGTTGACGAGCACTTTGCGAGCAACAAGAAAGACTCGGCTCGTTCCTCTTGGATTGACGTTTAAACGGCGCAACGAGGAGGACTAAGATGATTGTGAGTATCAACGAGAGAAACAGAGAAAGAACGAGAGAGGGAGAGAGAGAGAATACAATCGTCTCTCTCTCTCCCTCTCTCGGAGTCTATGTTTCGGTTCGATGATCGAAAGTAAACGCGTTTAAATTCCACCAATTTTTCCTTCCTTAGTGTCTCTTCTCCTTCGTTTTTATTCCTCAAGGACGAACTAACTCTTCCACCTAACTTTAACGCAGTTTGCTTGGTTGCGAAATACTAACTTACAATTCTTTTCCTTCACTTTTTCTTTCTTTCTTTCTTATTTTATTGAAAATATGCAATCAGTGAAGACCACGGTGGAGATAATAATATTAAGAAGGAGTTGGCGTATGTAACAAGTTTAATTTCTTAAAATATATGTAGATATGTATGAGATAGATATTTAATGGAAATTTTGATAGTATTAATGAAAAGTGATATTTGGAATACTACAAACATCGGTGTTAGGTAATGCACACACACACAGTGACATATTTTTATATTTGATATACAGACACATGAACGTGTTCATTGAACTCGATCAAATAATTAGATCTTGTCATGATTCTAGTATGTAAAATTAATACCAATCATAATTTCATATAAGATATATAACTTTCTGGAATGATATAAATACATTAACGATATTCACATACATACACAAGAGATGTTATAATATATTTATGTATGTATGTATATATAGGATTCTTTATGGAAATGTTAGTAGATGAGCCTTAATAAATGGTATAAACATAACATATATTAATGTAATTGTAACATGTAGGGAAGTAGTGATTTGACCTCGAAAATCATCGTATTATGTCTAAGAAAAGCGAATCGTGTCGTGTGCCGTATACTACTACCTCTTGTGTATCGATACGAAGAAATCCAAGAGTTAATAGACAGTTTGTACCGAAGGGCGGTGGAGAAGTTAATGACACGAAAAGCGCAATCGAGAGCAGTATTATTTATCGTTCCTTTACATCGGGACCATGCTACACTAACCTAATGGATTATTAATGTTAATGCTGCCTGAATGAAAACACCGATGAAAATGAAGGGTTTCGCGTTATACTTTTTTAAGTTCGCGCACGTTCGCCAGCAAACGCCATAACTTTTTCCCTTGCATTTATATATATATAAATATATATATATATACCTACATCGACGTAGGATTCCAATCATTTTTCGATCGTTTCCGTTCAAGAATTGCATCTCCATTTTCTCTTCAAACGTAAACGCGATCATGCGTGATAGCATATGTAAATTGTACGTACATACATGCACACGTACATACATAAACGAGTGGGAACTTTATATTTAACAAAAGAACCCCTATACAAATGTATAGATTTTGTTGTTGTTGTGTGAATGTAATACGAGATGAAGAATTAGGGCATCCGTTTTATAGTATCAATCTCAAATAATTATTCAAACCGAATTCATATAACTTATAATTATTTTCCACGATAATTAATTCATTAATAACGAGTGTTACTTGACTTAAATAAAATACAAATAACATTATTTATTATACATATTACACTTTTATATGATAATAGTAATATTAAACTTTGATTATTAGAAATTTTCAAGAAAAAACAATAATAAAAATAAGAGACTATTCGCTTGACACTATCGATACATACATATGGTGATTGCACTTCTGATATGACTCGACTATCTCTTTCTCTCCTGTTCGCTCCGTATTTTCTTATATTCTCTCTCTCTCTCTCTTTCTTATTGGTGTACATACGCGAGGCCAGAGGTGGTTCGAGTGCACGGGATCGTAGCTATGCGCCATGCAGGAAGATCGCCATGCTCTTTCCTCTTAGAGAAAGAAAGAGACAAAGAGAGATAGAAAGAGATAGGAAGAGACTGAAAGAGAGAGAGAGAGAGAGAGAGAGAGAGAAAGAGAACGAGGGTTGGTAGGCGCCTCCTCGTCCTAGAGTTATATTTAGATTCGCACTGAGCGTCTTCATGCTTCTTGTTTTACATCTGCTGACCAACACACCACCATCACTACCACCACCACTACACCACCACTACACCACCACCATCATCCCTACCACTATCATCACTATCACTATTACAACAGTTTTCTTTTACAAGCATAGCAAAGAGAGCTGTCCTAGTCATCGTCACCGTTACCTCTTTTCCTCTCATAGATTATTATTTTTTAAATAATCAGAACTTTCTTCTTCTTCTTCTTTTTTTTTTTTTCTAAAATATACCTCATTGTCAGAGCATTCGTTTTATCATATTTATTTGACACTTCAGTCAATGTATCGACGGGAAAATATATATTTGTATAAGTGACACAAAATAGGTCTACAATAATTGTATCATTTTAATGTTAGAATTTGTGTCTTTTTAAATTGACATTTAATATAAAAAATAAGATGAATATAATATTTGGTTTTCTTTAAGTTAAAGTAGAATATTTATAAGTTTGTTCGTATAAATTACAATAACGGCGAGGGGGATACGCGATTGATTAGAAAATGTATGCGTTAGTAAGTTGTTACGTATATCTTCAATACGTGTATGGTGTGCGTTGGTAGGAAACAACCCTATTTTCGTGTATTTTTGTTGTTGTTTATTATATGCACATAGGCTAGAATGAAATGAGTGCGTAATGAAAATGAAACACGTGTAGGTGCAATCTCATGGAAGCGAGCAGGTAAGCGTGAGTCGTAGGAAGCTGCGTGGTTGTCGGTCCTTTGGGGTCAGAGTTCGAACCACTGCTTCTTTGCGTTTCCCGCTATCATTACATCCACATCTTTTTCTTCTTCTTCTACTTCTTCTTCTTCTTCCTCTTATGCATATACATACACACACATACACATATATACATACACTTATTACACTATACAACGTAGCAATATCGTCTTGAGAGAGTTGGAAGAGTTATTGGTGAGAACTTCCGTTAGCACGTTTCTTGCCATATCTACCCTTTTTTGGTGTATAACTAAACCTCATTTCCTGGCCAAGTGATATTTTTGTCAATGATAGATCACACGGAGGAAAATTATTGTTGGTATCGCTAATGGGTAACATCAATAAAGTTATATATGCTTGTGCCTCTTATACGGTACTATTATTTATTAGATATTCGTCGTCACTTTTTTCCTATTAAATTTTTTTCTGCTTTTATTATATACAGTTGTTCTCGTTGATAGAAATCTTACGATGGAGAAAAAAAAAATGATAGAAAATTAAAGAGAATTTAAAATCTATATATACTAGGTTTAGTTTTGTATAGTTTTTCTAGA
This sequence comes from Mischocyttarus mexicanus, assembly GCA_023678845.1. NCBI lineage: Eukaryota > Metazoa > Arthropoda > Insecta > Hymenoptera > Vespidae > Mischocyttarus > Mischocyttarus mexicanus. Next base: position 686,565 of record JACGTP010000015.1, on the reverse strand, counting down.
TAGACGTAGAAGACTAGCAAAACGTATGATAGATATAAATAAAATCGTAAGATTTCGTAAATGCATTTGGTATTTCGAAGAGGACGAAAGAGTTTAAATGCATAGAAAAAGTATATGTATGTGTGTGTGTGTGTGTGAGAGAGAGAAGATGAGAGAAAGCAACGAAGGATAAGCGTCGAGAGAAGAGAGGAGGAACCTAAGGAGCGTATTTTACGATCGAATCGATTATCCACGGGCCTGCACGTGGGGAACCACTTCAGGAACGAACGTGTGTCCGACGGGGAAGAGCGCCAAGGTCTTCCACGGTTGAAACTCGCCGTGCGGATTTAGTTACGGCCCGTTGTTGCCGCGCTACATTGCAGCTTTACTCTCTCTGTCTCTCTTCCTTTCTTTCTTTCTTTCTTTCTTTCGTTCTTTCTCTTTCTCGTTCAAAGCAAGGCGAAGAGACCGCGAGAGGAGATGGACGAGGAGGTGGAGTTTGAACGAGTACGAAGGAACAAACCTTCGACGATATGAAATGCTGGACGTTCATGGTGGAAACGTACCGAGCTTCTGGTCTCTCCGATCATTTCTATTATTTTTTACCTCAACTATGACTTTCTTTTTATTCCTATTATGACCGATAGATAATGGAATCTTCGTCGATGTACACACATTTTTTTAAAACGTCAAGAAAATTGTTACATTTATTTTTTCTCTTCATGTATTTATATATTTTTAATTTCCTTCTATAATAATTTTGATTCGTTGTTATATTTTTGCTATGATCGATTTGATTAAAAATCATCAATGATTTATTTTTAAAACGTAGAATAAGTTTTTAGTATTTATTTTTACTTTGAATTTCGTTGTTCTCTCTCTCTCTCTCTTTCTCTCTGTTTTTTTCTTCAAAAGATCAAACTGACTGGATGGTTTCAACGCGTTAAAGCATCGGTGACGTAAGGATGCAGAAAAATCCTTGAAACATCATCGACGATGATGCCGATTCTTACCAATACGAAGGAAAAGATTTCACAGGGTGGCTGCTCATCGATCACACCGGTCCATCACGTTTTGTTTCGGTCTGCTTTTCGAACCGGTATGGCCTTAGGCGGTGTAAGATGGTTCCCGTAAAAAAGAGAAAGAAAAAAAAATGATAGAGAGGTAGGAGGAAGGTATAAGAGGTCAAACGGGGGGGGATACAGGGCTAGGAAACAGAAACTTGAAATGAAACTATTGAAAAACTATTGAAAAAAGTATAGTATCTCGAGTTTAGCACATGTATATACAAAAATAAGATGAATCTTACGAAAATGGGATTCTTCAGACTTATTGATCATGCTTTTATCTTTTATCAATCGTACGTGCATCGAGGGATAAACGAAGGTAGAGATAAGGTATAAAAAATAGGGTATTGAGGGGAAACAATCGTTGTGACGTATCCCGCGAAATAAATTTCTTGACAGAAGATAACAGAGAGAGAGAGAGAGAGAGAGAGAGAGAGAGAGAGAGATGGCCGGTGTTCTTTCGGGATTCTCACGGATGTTGTCTGGTCTTGTACGACGGGTAATCGTAAAAATGAATAATCGTTTCCTCCGGAGGTAGACGATGGCCTGTGGTTCGTTCGTGGCCGGCAAAAGCGACGACGAGACGCCTCTTTTACCCTTTTCTCTCTCTCTTTCTCTTTTACTTTATCTATCTATCTATCTATCTATCTATCCATCTATCTATCTATCTATCCATCTATCTATCTCTCTTGGTCTTTTCGATTTAAGTCAAGTCACTTCTCGCGTTCCTGGATATCTGCCGGTTGCTCGCGCTCGTCACTCGGAATTACCTTCGAGCAGCCGTGCAATTGGATAACGGTTAACCGTGTTACGCATCGAAATACATAGATATATCTACATATGTATATATAAAGGCCACGAAAATATATTACATTTTAATGTTATGCTAAATGATAGAAATATTATTCTTCGTATTATTAACTTCGGTTAATTATGAAAGAAGTTTTAAACGATTGAAAGAAAGGTGTAGATTTTAATTTTGGGGTAAAGAATTTATGTTAATTTGATTAGTTTGTCTATAAATTTCATTTCTAGCCCCTCTAATTATACATATTATTTTATATATTAGGTTGGTGGAAAAAAAAGGCCGGATTTTTGGGTACAATTCAATACCAATCCAATATATTTGCATAGATTATTTTATTATATCTTTCTCTACGAAGAGTATATATTATCGTAACTAATATCGAATACAAAAAAAAGCATATTCAAACTTGATCTTAAAACATCTATTGTGTATATATTTAAGATTGTCAAATATAAAATGGATCCAAAAAAAATGCACACGATTGAATTGAGAATTTTCTTCATTTCATACTTGACAGCCTAATTATGTACAAACTTTCTAAGATTATCCGTAATGGTTATCGGTCATAACGAATAAAAAAAGAATAAAAAATGCAAAACATAAAATATGCATAAACGTTTAGAAAAGGAATGAGTGATGGGATGTAAAAGGGAACGGGGATACCGGAACGGATGGTAAGAAATTCGACGTTTACTGTTATTCGTACATACGTGTTTAGCATCGATACTCTTCCTAAGCACTTTCTTTCCTTTAACGGTGGCGGTAGGAAGATTCGTTACGGTACCGAAGGTGTTCTATGCGAGCTCTTATATGACTGCTAAGTATACGGTTCATGTGTAACGTATAGTCGGTGGTGGTACGTCGACGCCCTTGAACAATAAACCGCGAAACTTTTTTCCCGTCGATCATGTTCTATCTCTGTTTTTCTTTCTTTCTTTCTATCTTCCACGTACACACACTTTTTTTTTCCTTCTTTAGTCTTCTCGTCTTCGTTGTGTTAATTTTCAGCTAGCATAGAAGAAAATAATTAATACAACGGGGAGTTTTTCTAGGACGTTGGAATGGTTTCTTTTTTATACTTTATTTTTGTTTCCTTCTTTTATTCTTCTCACTTCGAGGTATAATTATTTATCGAGTGAGTTCGAAGTCGTGGAAAAATTGAAACGTAAAAGGAAAATGAATGAGGGGGAGGAAAAGAATGGAAAAGAAAAAGAGAAAGAAAGAAAAATATTTATACGAAAGGAGAGAAACGGGCCCGCCTCTATCAAGCCAATTCGAAATATCTCAAGAAGCGGACGTATTAATCACGGTTCGCGCATTGTTGCCCCGGGAAAGAAGAATCGTGGAACGAGAAGAAGAGTGGCTACGTTTGTTCCTGGCGAAGAGGAGGAGGAGGAGAAGAAGGAGAAGGTGGAGGTGGTGATGGTGTGGCCGTGATTTTTCCGACCGTTAAGTACCTTCGAGCGTAATAATCGATTTGGTCGAACGAAAGGGAAAGAAAAAAATATCGAAGAAAAGAAATAAGGTGGAGTAGAAGAATCTCTCTTTCTTTCTCTCTCTCTCTCTTTCCTCTCCTCCCTCTGTTTTGTATTATTTCACTTTGTAAACGAAGAAGATCTTTGGACGAATTAAACAAAAAAAATAAAGAAACGAAAAATTAAAAAGGGAATAAAACAAAGAACAACTTATTCGAATACCAAGTAATGATTTTTTGTTCCCTCTCCCATTGTTAACAAGATTTCCATTTTGAGTATAACGTCAAGTTCAGGCATTTTACTTTAATTGCCACCACGTGGAAGAAACGTTTTTCTAATATCCTGTTTGTAACGAATTAGAATCATAGAAAAGAGTCTTTTCTCAGTCGTCGTTTCTCGAGACGTATGTTCTTCTCTCAGTGTGTGTTTTTTTTTCTATTTCTCTCTGTCTTATTTTATTTCTTGATCTATATCCTTTTATTTCTTAGCTCCTAACTATCTCGAATATATCAAAGATAAGGTACGCAGGACCGACGATTAAATTCCAAAGGTCTCAGATAAATGTCAGGAAATACCGACTGAAGATAAAGAGAATTTCAGACTCGTATTTTCAAGCAAAACTCCTGTTACTTTTAATTAATACACCAGGAACAATCGCTTCCTGTCGCGGAAGCTTTCAGGATCCAATCAAGGAATTAGCGAGGAGTTTCTGATGAGCCGAGTTTACCGTATAAAATGGCCTACGTGCGTTCTTGCTCTAAGCCACACACATAAATACAAACGCTGCACACATAAATATAGAAACATAGTGCAATTCTAAGACGACCAGTCAAATAATTCGTCACATCCGATAAACTTTTCTACCATCTCTCTCTTTCTCTGTCATTCTCTCATAATTTTTCTTCTCTCTACAATTGAACTATATCAAAAATTCTTAAACACGAATGGGTTGTTTCAAAATACCCTGAGTTCCTACTCTTTCAGTTCTTACTGTGAAAAGCAAGTTTTTCGACAAATAAATCAAATAGTTGATTACACGGATACATACGCGTAATACTCTTCGCGTACGAGATGACCCACATAGCGTTAGAAATTGTTTTTATTTTTACTAGAATCACTACAGTTATCGTCTTTAATTCGCTTGAATCATATAGGAGAAAATATTTCAGATAATTATTAAAAAAAAAAAAATAATTATATTATTTTAATACGATTATATATATTTGTAATTCGTTTCAATTTCAATTACTCATCAGTCGCGTATTTGAAAATCAGTGTAACATAAAAAAAGGTATCGCGAGTAAAAGAAAAATGATTTTCCATCTTTCTTCTTCTCTTTTTTCTTGCTCTACTCATCCTCATTTCCGAGAGAAGGTAGCTACTTACCCAAGCGCGTCGATCCCTAAAGAGGTTCTTCTTTCTGCTGTCCTTTTCCACCCTTCGACTTGAACCTACAGATATATATACACACAGAGACGCATACACGTTCATGTACATGTATTTATCTACCTAGCTACATACCTATACGCAAGTATACTCTCACAGAGAATTCCGCGATTACTTCGAATGCCAACCGGTATCCTCCTCCCTCGCTAAAGTGCCTATCCGTCTCTTTGTGCGTTCTCGCGAGAGCGTTCGAACAAGTACATACATACATACATACATACATACATATATATATATACATATATATATATATAGATACGTATACTAACGTTAAACCGTAAGAGCGCGACGCTTATACAAGAAGGCGAACCACGAGGTTCGGGGTCACGTTCACACGAGCCGTCCCACACTTATTAATTCGTTATTTCTAATTAATATTAATGTCGACTATCTGGGTGCTAGCGAAGAAAGTTTCAAAGAGAGAAAGGAAGAGAGAGGGAGAAAGAAAAAAAATCAAATGGTATGTCATCGAAATGTCAAATGAAATAACGTGTCACAATAACGATTAGCCAATGAATATTAAGTGCTGCTATAACCGAAACAAAAAAATCGTAATTTATTATTCGTTCAAGTCTTATACGGCCTTACCTCTCTGATTATATTTGTTTTTTTTTTATTTTTTTATTATTATTAAACTTACAATTATCGAATGAAAATATACACCATGTCGAAAATTTAATCGTCTGAAAAGTTCGTACGGTGTTTTTATGAATAAAAGATTATACTTTAAATCATCCTCGATAAAAAAAAAATAATTCTTAAAGAAGAATGTAATAGGGAGGAGGGGAAAGATCACAAGAAGCTGTTATCTAATTGGGATACAAAGACTGACAATGAGATAATAATGACAATGGATCGGATACGCAAGGTCGTAGGTAACTGTTAAGTCAAGTAACAGAGAGGTGCCAGGTTCTATATTGTAATTAAAAATAATAATCTACCTTTGCTAACGTTTTTATGTCGATCGTAAATTATTAATTAAAAATTAACGTAGAGTATATATATACAAAATTCATTAGTCCCAGAATTGATTATGATTTATTAAGAATTCTTATCGATAAACGATCTTACTTAATTTACATTCATTTCTTATTCAGTTTTATTTTTTTTTTTCTTACTCGTCACTTACGTACATCTATCACACGGATAATAATAAACGATGATGCGAGCTAAGCCATAAAGTCGAAAGTCGAATTTTAAAGGATCGACGTAATATTATTACTAGCTTAAATAATATTTCGTAATTTTATAAAAGAGAACAACAAAAATAATATGCAAAAGATTTTTTTTCATTGTAATAAAAGATGAATATTCGGGTCTGACTCGAATGCACGATTGCAAAAGATAAATGTAATAAAAATGTTGCAATACAAGGAAATATATATTTTTTTAAGTAGTATAAATTAATTTTTAGCTGGTCTTCCTACATTTTTCATTCTTTCAATAAAAATTTCAATGAAAAAAAAATAATAAATAGGATGTATCATAAGTACGATAAAAATAATTAGTTTTCGAAATAGCGAAGTTAAGTCGAATCAAATATAAAAATTCCTTTCTATTTCTAAGGTAGAGAAAAAGAAAGAGAAAGAGAGAGAGAGAGAGAGAGAGAGAGAGAGAGAATCGATTAGGAATTAGATACTATCTTGGCGAGAACGCGGACGCTGTGTCCTTATCAGGATGGAGGGTCCTTTAAAGGGCAAGTGAACGCAAACGAGTCGAATCGAATATGAGAGAACGTATCGAGAGTGGCCTATCTGAGACTAAGCATGCCGAGCATGTTCGGCGATTGGTGTATTATCGACAACAGGCCACTCTCGATAGGAGACAGGGAAAGCTTATTTGGTTAGATGGACCGTTATACGGAACAAGTTAGAACGTGACAGCCAGTGTCCTTCTCATTGTCGGTGATCGTCGGTCAACTAGCTGTCCTGTCAGATCCCAATGTTAATTTGGTAATAGAGAGAGTGTGTGTTTGTGAGTGTGTAGGCCCTTTAAGTAACTATTAAAATGAATCGAACCATATTCACTGATCTTGTTATCGATAACGAGCCTTTTATCTATTTTTTTTTTTTATAGATGGAGATGCTTGACGTTCATTATACGAAATAACTATGCTTAGATATACGAGTATATGTACATAGATTATTGCTGAAACGAGATTATAATGATGAGATTTTGAAATATTATCCAAAGATAAGTGAAAATATTACATATATATTTTGTAATAAATCCCTAAAATAGTACGAGGGAAAATTGTGAAAATAAAAGTATGATAAATTTAAGAAGATTAGGATTAAAGGGTCTTTATACTTTAGACTTTGACGAAATTAACGAAGAAAAACAGGAATCTGTAAAACATCGTGTAGCGCGTGCAACCGCAAACAGGATCCATCGAAAAACACAGAGAACAAGGTACCTCGAAGAGGTGCCAATTCCCTCAGCTGTCTCGACTATATAATTTCGGAAATCGGTATAAAAGAGTGAAGTAAACGAAATTGGACCACACGCTGATTTACATTTCAAAACAACGAAGATAACAGAACGACCAAGATGTTAAAAGATCATTCATCGATCAGAGAATTCAGAACGTAACCAACAAAAATGTCCGTTATTATTTAATGGGTTCACTGACTTTCGTGAAAGCTGTTTAACGATTCCCATTGAAATTGGAATTTCTTCTTAAAGACGAAATAAGATATACATATATACATTAGGAACTGTCAAAAGAAAATAAGAAGAAGAAGAAGAAGAACTAATGATTTCGTTCTCCTACAAGCATATACTAAAATCTTTAGTTATACGACCGGGAAGATTTTGAATGAATATTCTTCAAAGTCGAAGTCAAGATTAGGGGCTTGATGTACGAAGAAGAGGGGTTTCGTTCGGCATAAAAAGGATGAAAGACCTGGTAAAGAATAAGAACAAAAAGAAGAAGAAGAACGAAGAGGAAAGAAAGGAAAAATGGGAAGAAAAGAAAAGGGAAAAAGAAATACAGAAAAAAGAGGGTTGGGGTTGGAGTTGGGGATGAGGAGGAGGAGGTGAAAACCGCGACTGGTGTCGCGGCGTTGGTGTACACATAACGTGTATTAATGTGCGTTAAGACGCGGCGAAACGACGTGGCAGGCCCACGGGTATAGGATGACACTCGGTGTAAGGCCCCTCGATCGCCTCCCATCAATTCCCCCTTCCCCCCACTCGGCTTTACGTAGCATCTCTCTCTCTTTCTCTTTCTCTCTTTCTTACGTGTGCCGTCGTAGCACGGGCAACCCAACGAAGTAAGCCGAGGTAGGGAAAACCGAGCGTGGCCGAACGATACCGAGCGGCCTCAGTTCGGCCGATTTCGCGAGTACTCGTGAGCGTTCGGTTCGACCTTGAACGGGCCCTCTATGGTCTATGCCACTGACACGGACCAAGGACGGGGGGGGCCTCACGGTTGGGTACCGGCGTGCTGTTGTCCCGAAACGCGGTCGTGGAACTCCGCGCGCGCGCGCGAGCGCGAGCGAGCGAGCGCTGGAAAGTGTTCGCCCGATGGCAAACTCTTTTTCGTGCCTTCGTATTCTTCCCTTCGCGCCTACCATTGGCGTAGGATCCGACGGACCCGATCTCTCTTTCTCTCCATGCGCGCGCGCGAGCGCATACGATGCACATGCCCTTTTTCTTTGCCGTTTGCCGAGTACTATGAGAGGATACTTGACTTTCCTCGCTTTGCTTTTCGCGTTCCCTTATCCTCTGGAGATTTTCGATCTCACCTACGCCTACGTTCTCTCTCTCTCTCTCTTTCTTTATTTCTTTTACTTTTTCTTTTGTTTTGTTTTAACATGTTGTTAACCTTGCAACCAGAATACTCTCTCTATACGTGCTTTCTTTTTGTTTAGTTTTTCTTATATTTCTTATACGACAAATCGAGGTCGATCGGGTTTCTAAGAATTTTTACTCTACAAGTATCCAGACAGAATTCCGCAAAGTGTGCTTACCTCACTGGCGTGGAAGACACGTTACGAAAGGTAAAGTAAGCGTTATGTATAATCCGAGAAAGCATTTGAAAGTATCCAACGTCATCGTGGTAACCGCAGTAAGCGTCCATACATGTATACATACATACATACATACATACATACATACATACATACATACATACATACATACATACATAGCTGCAGCGTCGCTGCGTTACGATGTACTCTGGCAGTCGCGAAAGGGTCAGGGATCATGCCACGAGGAGGGCAAGCAGCACGGTCCGCGTTGGGCCAATCCCTTCGGAAAGGATCCTCATGCAGATCCGTTTCTGCGAAGACACAATACCCTATTCGACGTCGTAAAATCACGGATATTTGCTGTGTTTATTCCAACTTAAATAAATCGTCAATAATACATTTAAACTCGCGTAATCTCGACTAAAACCACTTTCACTTGTATTTCAAATAATAGGAAAGAAATAACGAAGACAAAGAGAAAAAAAAACAAGAAGACATGAAAAGTTTTGATTAATAGGTGTATCTCCCTTATAGGGAAAAATGTCGATGACGCCAATGGCGAGAGGGCCGAACCTTCGGTCCGCCCTAAACCATCGTGGCTACTACTTACTTGTTGAGCTCCAGCAGGGCCATCTCGTGTCCGTGTATGAAAAAAATGGCGACGAGAAGAGCAAGGGGAGGGATTCTGGGCGTCTCGGTTCTAAATCTAACGAAATACTTGGCCAGTGGTGCGTTCACAGGACGATAATGTAGCTTTTCGAGTGGTATCCCCCTTTTTTCTTCGTCTTCTTTTTATTTCTCTTTATTTTTTTCTTTCTTTTTTTCTTTTTGTAACCTTTATCTTTTTCGTCCCTTTAAGCAAGACCGCTTGGCAATAGGATTGGCGTATTTTACGATTTATCGCAAAGCTCGTTAATTATCTCGTTTGATCAATCCTTACTACGAATTAGACCTTAACCAATTTCATTCATTCGTTCGTTTCGTTTCATTTCGTTCGTACTAATTGCACAAGTTCAATCATTTCAATTCTCAGCAGGGATATTTTCTTTCAGTTGGTTATATTTACCGAAGGAGAATGAGAGAGAAAGAGAGAGAGAGAGAGACACGAATCGATTCGGACATTCTTTTCCCCGGTAGAGGTGCATCGACCTCCCGTCTTTCAAAGTTTCTTCTCTCGGTGCTCGTTTTTCGTCCTCTTCGCTGCCTTAAGGACGCCGGATAAAAGAGGTTTTATCCTGTGCGCCTTGGCCAGAGTGAAATTTCGCTCGAATAAGCACATCCGACGAAATCCTTTCCGAAAGAAGAAACATCGTGCTCATATATATACGTGTAACTAATACACACATTTACACGTACACCTACGTCCTTATATAGTATAATACAATATAACGCTTTAGATGCAAATCCCCCATTTGTTATTCCTTAAAAAAATCAAAAAAACACCTTTTGCATAAACAGGAAAAAGATCTTTATCTTGAAACACCAAGACACGGGGGATCGAATAATGATCTCGCCTCGTTGAACAACAATGATAACTAAAAAGACACTTTACACTTGTCTCCTCGTTTATTGTGAACAGATTAGACCTAAACGAATGAATTTTACTAACATATATTACAATAATATTCATCATTAAAGGGGCTCACCTTTACTTTTCACTCTTTGAGAATCATCTTGATTAAAAAAAAATAATAATGTTAAGAAATCTAAAACAAAAGAAGATAAAAATAGGAAGAAAAGGACAGAGAGAAATGAAGTGATTGCGAGTAGGGTATTAAAAACTGTGTAAGGTGTTTAAGATTGAAAAAAAGATAGAAAAATAGAGAAAAATAAAGAAAGAAAGAGAGAAAGAAAGGAGGAACAATTTTCTACATATAATACTTCCCCGAAGCCCGTTAATAATCGCGAGAAATTCGCCTTTCCATGTAGACGATAAGAGACCATGGGTGCCCCTTTTAACATACAATGTCGATCCCCGCTCGTCAATTACTCTCAACGCGTACCTCTATTATAGGCCGGTGATGAGTGCTTTCTCGTCCTTTCCTGTATCACCTCCTCCCCACCCCATCGCAAGGATTATGCATAAAGGCTGTCGGGAAAGGAACTAAGTTATTGCGCTACTAACGCGACTACTACCGGCTTCTTCTTCTTCTTCTTCTTCTTCGTCTTCTTCGTCTTCTGCTTCTTCTTCTATTTTTTTTCTTCTTCTTCTTCTTCTCCTCCTCATCCTCGTGAGTTAACGAAAGCCCGTAGAAACGGGATTCGGCCGTGAAAACATCCGTTAATGGAATTAACGTCTTCGAAGAAACGATCCTTGCTAATTTCCATACTAAGGAAACGAGATACCATGGTGGTGGTGGTGGTGGTGGTGATGGTGGTGTTCCCCTACTCTTAGAAACTCGTCTCCTCTTAGAGTCATCTCGAAGGATGATCAGACGAGTGGTAGAGAAAAGAAAAATGGAAGGACAAAAGAAAGAGAATATAAGGGGAGTTAGATTTCTTCGGCAAAAGTATCGTGGTGTTCGATCAACTGTTGGTTTCAACCTGATAAGGGACATCTTAAGCATTGCATCAGTTTGCCACCAGAATACTCTTGCTGTTGTTGTTGTTGTTGTTGTTGTTATTATTATTGTTGAGTGTTGGTTGCTGCTGTCGTATCACGCAAGCAATACGCACCTGCTTTCAAGTTCGTGCATGCGTGCGGCCGTACGTGCGTACGTGCGTGCAACACGCCTTTTTAAAAACAGTCTTCGGAATTTTACTCGTTTTTCGTATATATGTTAGTACATGTGTACTAAGGACAGGGCCAGTAATAATTTAAACTCATCATCGTTTCGACAGGTAATTTAATACCTAATTAAAAGCCCAACTGTGGGGTTTCATCTTTTTCCCTTTTTTTATCGTTTCTGGTAGAATTTCGCGAGATACTTACAGTCGATTTTCGTTTTCTTTTTTTTTTTTTTATATTGGTAGACTCGTCCCGAACATATGTTCATATTTTCAGTTGTATAGCATTTTTTGTTCGTTTGTGAGAGGCATAAAGGTTACAAGTGTTTTGCGTGTTGAAATTTGTCATAAAACTGACATTAATTATAAATCCAAATACACAAACACCATACTGCTATTAAAAATACTACCTAATCTTATAATACCATGTTATATGCATTTATATACAAGGTGTTTTAAAAATGTTCAAACCACTTTATGTTGGTAAGGATTTTATAGAAAAAAAACTATTAGATAAAAGTACTGTTATCTCTATAAATTGCAATCATTATATCAAGGGGTTAGTTTTCTTTTAAATCTTATTTGTTTTACTTATTAAAATATATTATATGAAACATATTTATACGTATAATGATATATTTTCAAACTCACGCTCGCTTCTAATTTGAAAACTTCATTTTTTTTCCTTATTCGATCTTCTATTTTCGTTTTCTGTTTCCTCGCTCGAGTCTGCAACATAAAAATCACACACCAAAGTTTTAATTAAATTAAAAAAATATATAATATACTTATATATTTTGTTTTGATTTTATTTATTTCCATTGGTTTTCAATTATTTTAATTTATAATTAATTTAAATGATTATTTATATCATTAAAATAATGAATTGGCAAATGGTACCCAACTTTTTGTCGAATAACGAGTATACTAATATCAATAATAATAGAGGTAACTCGTTAAAATATTATAATATTTAATTAAAAAATATATATTTAAAAAAAGTGGATTCGATTAATTTTTGTGAAATCAAATGTAATATTTCTTTTGCACGATATTATCGAAGGAGAGATAACTATCGGTGTAAGAAATACATCGTCTTCTTTCCTAGCACGTTAACAAAATTACCCAGTCTCTCGTGAGGTTAAAGTAATGTAAAACAAGTAAAGAAATATAATAAATAAAAAAAAAAGAAAAGGAAAGTAAAGGAAAAGGAAAAGGGGAAAATGGGGGAGAAAAGGAAAAAGAAAGACGAAATTTACGAGACAATTATTCGCGCTTGGTAACGTATAATATGTCATTAGCGTTAGAAGATGACTATGACGCACACCATCCTTCGTAACTATCAATCCCCCTTCCTCCCTACCTCTTCCTCTCCCTTTCAAAAGAAAAATATGATCTTTCGATCGATCGATCGATCGGTGGTCAACCTGGGTATTACATCGACGTTGTAAAATATCCCCCTTCATCGTTTTCCCTTAACAATGATCGGCTAATTATAATCCAAGTTCTTATTACCAGTTATTTTTTATATTTTTCCTTTTTTCTTCTTTCTCTTTTTAAGTATTCCTCCTCCTTAAGATAAGAAAATGACGAAGTAAGGAAGGAAATTCAAAATTTATCGATGACTTCCTTTAACTTAACGACGGAATATCATCACACGTTAATCTATTTAACATATTTTAATTAATAATTTATTTTTTCTTCTATTATCTATTTTCAGTTTATTTTATCTTCCTCCACTTTTTGATTATTTCTCGCAGAACGTCAGTAAAATAATGAGAAAATCAGAAAAAGAGAGAGAGAGAGAGACCAATGGGTCTCTCTCCCAATGGGGAAAGTCTTGAAATAGATTTAAAAAGATAAAAAAACAGTCGTGATGACTGCTGAAAAAAGTGTAAACTTCAAACTGTATTTTGAATCCTCAAATTGATTGTAATATTAAAAATTACAATTAAAAACGCCAACACGTTGTATATATCCGATTGTATGTGTGTATATGTGCATATTGCTGACGCGACCCCATAAGATTTTCCCCTACTAAGAATCGTCTAACGTACCTAAAGAAGTTTTCACTTGAAAAATTGGAAGATAGAGTTTTCCTGCGGTGTTAACCTCAGGGCAAGATCGGCAATTCTCTTCTCGACGAGGCCAAGAGGGACTAGTTTTCATCGGGCATGTACCTCACGTGCAACGTCCCCGGATACCATTTCCTGTTTCCTTCCTTGTCCACGGCCGCCAGAAACCGGAAAATCCACAAAAGCCATACGTTATCTCTACGCATACGAGCCAGCAGCGTGGGTTCGTTTCTCTCGAGTCTGTTACTACTCTAAGTTAAGAAGAAAGAGATATGCACGGTCCTTGCATTCTCCACACAACTTCCACCCCGTACTCTCTTCTTTAACCTCCCTTCCTTGTCTTTCTCTCATGGGAAAACCTATCGTCGCACGATGAATTATATCCCGCGAGAACGAAACGAATTGTAGAAAAACCAGTAACCAAAATCGTATCCTCTACTTTAGAATAGTACGCCTTCACCATAATTGGTATTTTAATTTATGGTCATAGGTATGATGATCGGTAGAACGTGTATCAATGTCAGCGATCACGTTCTACGATCTTAATGAAATTTCACAGATGTCAAATACTTTGTAAGACAAATATTTCATAATAGGTATTATTTATTTGTTTACTTTGCATGGTTAATTAATTTATTAACGAATTAGTTTATTTGCCTTTCTATAGATTGGAAAGTATAATTGAGCTTTAACGATCTCTCGATTAAATAGATAATTAAGGATGAGAATAAAAAAGAACAAAAAGTTTCAATAAAAACTACCGTCGAGGATGGTTATTAAATAGCAATTCTATGTGTAACTATGACGAATTAATAGCTCAAAGTAAAGAGAGAGAGAGAGAGAAAAGAAAACAAACAAAAAGAAAGATAGACAGATCGAATCGTTCGAAGTGTCGAGCTAGAAAATCTTTTACTAGGATCGTGAAGGAATGGGAGGGGGAAAAAGTGTAAGGGAGTGAAGAAAAAAATTCTATAGTATAAAAATAACAATTGTCATAGAAAATGCATTAAGTTTTACTAAGCGTCGTTCGATTAAAGTCATGCTGACGACTTAGTAAAGTGCCGCATCGCGATAAGGTTGAAATTTCTGAGTGGTTTTACTGATTCTCCTTGATCGCTTTTAATACTTCAACAAGAGTGCTTCGACGTACGATAAAGAGAGAGTGAGAGAGAGAGAAAGATAAAGATAGAAAAGGATGTTTCTAGACACAAACGTTCATTGCAGGATTTAATTACGTCGTTACGGGTAAGAGTAATTGCTGAAAGCAGCACTGTCACGGCTTTTAATCTGCGGACACCTCGGCAATTATTTCACGCGGTCATTTCTTCTATCCGGCTTTGTCGCAATTTTTTTCTCCCCCCCCCCCCCACCCCCCCTTCACCCTTCTTTTCTTTGACTTTTTTCTATTTTCTTCTTTTTTTTTTTTTTAATTATTTATACTCCAAAAAAACTCCATTTGCTAACTACTCCAAATCTCTTATCTTTATTATCGATATCAGCTATCACCATCCATGGATAATATAAATCTGATCATGATCGATATTGAATCGTAATGCGTTGTCATCGGCTGCCGATAGTTTTGATCGTATCCCATCGGTAAGAAGAAACGTTTGAATCGATATTTCTATGTTTTTTCTTCTGGTACTTATCAACCTTATACACTGAGCAATACAATATCGATATTTATCGATTAAAGTATATTGGTAATTATGAATTTTGCATCGTAATACACTTACTAGTGAATGAAATTACGTATTACAGAGATACGGATATATGTTATAAGAGAACTTGCCAATAGTTTCAATTAATTATCCAAAGTATTTAAGTGGTTTTTATACGCTGACCGTTTCGTTGAAGATATCCTCGTTGTTTTTATTTTTATCGGAAAATTTTACCGATACATATTCATATGAGTAAAGAATAGAAAAGAAAAGAAAAATAACTTGGTAGAAAAGTAAACTTTTAAACGAATATAATACAAAATTAAAGGTATCATCCTTGAGAGAAACGCAATATTTATGTGCAAGTTTTTTTTCAAGTTAAGTTAACATTTTTCATTCCTCTTTTCTACCACAAGGAAAGAAATTTTGACGAAGGAAATTTCCATGACTAACGTTAAAAGCCGTGTCTTTAAAGAAATCCTCTTTTTTTCCTTACCAAAGGGACTCGGAGCAAAATTGAAAAAAAAGTAAAAGGATGAAGTAGAAAAGAGAGAGAGAGAGAGAGAGAGAGAGAGAGAGAGAGAGAGAGAGAGAGAAGAATGGCAAAAGGCAAAGCAGAAAGAAAAGGAAAGAGAGAGAGAGAAAGATATCGTTCGGACCGTTCCTTTCGTTCTGCTTCACGCACTCCCGCGTGAAATCACGAGGAGGATGAGGAGGATGTAGAAGAGAAACAGGGATGGGGGTGGGTGAGGGGATGGAAGGAAGGAGGATGTTGAGAGGGATACGACCAAGAGAACTCGACCTCTACCTTGGTCACCATGCATCGTGGAATTCATTCGGAGAAGATTCTCTCTCTCTCTTCTCTCTCTTTCTTTCTTTTATACACACTCTCTCACTAACCCGTTGCTCCTGTTTTGCATATTACACACCGTGATCTCGAGATTTGGTCGTTAGATTCACCTCCACTTTCTCATTCTCCTCTCAGAAGATCGATCGGTGTTTCTCATTCGCTCCACATCTACCATCAACACCTCCGCACACTTTTGTTTCTTTAACCAGAGGATAGGATGATGATGATGATGATGATGATAATGATGATGATGATGATGATGATGATGCCGCCGATGTTAGGATGCTCATCCACCTTCTTTCTTTACTCTGACTATATATACCCAGTGGCCTGTTATTAAGTGCACGCGCTACGATTTCACTTGAGTTTACATGTACCAAACGTATGTATTAGACCGATTCTATATTTCCCATAAAGGTTCTACCATCTTCGTCACCTTTACTTCGACAAAATATAAATCTAGATGTTATACTAAAGTTGATAGGTGTAGGTATTATCGTATATGTATGCGTAAGTATTCTTAGAATACTTTGCATAGGTACCTCGCTCGATATGTTCCAAGTCATTATTATGCAGATCTCTCTCAGTTAGTTTTTCTTCTAAGTTGTCTTTTATTTATTTATGGGAAGGAACCCTTTATGGTACGTGAATTGGATAAACGGTATTGCGGAGATATAAAAAAAGAAAATTCGGAGGCAATCGCACGATGACTGCTGATAGAAGTGAAAACTTCTAACTTTAAAAATGATACGAATCGATTGAATATGTCAAAAGATATTTTCCCGATAAGAATTAAAAAAATGACGAAAAAATTCTACTATCGAAAATGAAATTGCACGAATGAATTTTTGTTCTTCTTGTCATCTTGTTAACAATTTTCGTATTATTATTTGAATTTTAATTCAAACAATAATACTTACACGAGAGAGTCACTTTTACGATCTTTCTTCTTTCAGCGTTCCTTTAAACGAGACATCGATAAACTTACGGGGAGAAGAAACTACGCTCGTAAACAGCGATCGGACGAGATCTGTTATCGAGAGGTTCGCTTGCATAACTTCGAACAAGGAGTACGAGTGGGAGAAAGAAAAAGAGATAAAGAGAGAGAGAGAGAAAGAAAGAAAAAAGAAAAAGAGAAAGAGACCACCGTCGTTTCTCTAAACGTTTTCCTCTTCGACCGATCGATCTCGATCGGCTGAGAACGTATTCCCCCTCTTCCCCTCCACCCTCCACCATCCACCTTCTTACGATTCGAAAGAACGATGGACGCTTCCCATCGCGTTCCGTGACAGTACCATTACGACGATATTACGACGACTACTATCGTATTTCGAAATTATCAAACGCTTTTAACGATACCCTATACGATATACATACACACACGTACACACACATACACACACACACAGAGACACAAGACACGCAAATATGAATTTGTTAAGTCGATAAATACGTGATAATTTTCGCTACTCATATACCTAAGTATGTTAAACGAGAATCTAACGAAATAGAAGAAACAAGAAGGGAATACATTTAATCCGATTATTGTATACATATATATATTTAAGTAAAATATATATGTGTAGGGGTATGCGAGAGGATGTTTACGGAACTAAGCAATTAACTCGACTTTTAAAATTTGTTGTTGTTAAATTTTATTATTTAAAATCACTAGATCTCGGTATATTATAATTAATGTTTTATAGATACAAAATATATTTATCTAATATTATAATTAAATTGAATATCAATAAATGACAATTATTTTTATAGATATTTTAATAATAAATAATACGATTCAACGTATATATTACTTTATCAATTTAATCTACTTTTATTTAATAGAGTTTATTAATATCAAATAAGGGAACTCGTAATAATTATATACCATTTTAAAAATAAATTCTTCTTATAGATTTGGCGAATGATTAACGCATTAGGTCTTACCAATTTATATTAGTTTACCATTACGTTATATAATCAGCCGTAAAAGAACATTTACAGAGAACACATGGTTACACATCTCGTCAGATTGACTAGATAATAAAAAATAACTATTATATAAAATGATGAATACTATGATGTTAGGTAGTAAATACGATACCTTTTATACTTATTGTTAGTTAGTAAATATATCCTATCCACGTATATATTAAACTTATTGTTAAAACTAAAAATGTTCTTCGAATTCGAACCCTAACCGATCGTTAAAATAAGCCAATCGTTATATAACACTCTCTTTCTTAGCGCACAGAAAAAGAGAGAGAGAGAGAGAGAGGGAGAGAGAGAAAACTTCCGGCTCGAGTAACCCACTGAACTCTAAAATAAGGACAAGAGACACAATGGATTCACGAAGTTTCTATCTTAACTCCTCGAGCAATCGGCTGTGAAAGTTATATAATTTTTTTTTCTCTCTCTCTCTCTCTTCCTTTTACTTCATTTTTTTCGTAGAAAGAAAAAACAAAACATTTTTTATTTTTATTTCTTCCTTGCGTAAGTAAAAGTATATATATATTTAAAGTGAAAGAAAATTGGAGATGTAAATAGTCAACAATTTATAATTGCATGTAGTCCAAAGTTTCCAAATTTTTCTAGACAGAAACTTACTTTAGGATTATTTAAACTTTCTAATTGATATAAAATTAATCGTAGAAATTGTATCGTTTAAGAAATATGATATTACTTATAATGGGTGAAAGAGATTTGGTCTATTTAAATATATAATAAAAATACTATTATATTATTTTCGTAATTGTTGGAATAAAATACTGTATTGCGATAAAATTAATATCTATTAAAATGATTCTGAAACATGAAATATTGCATGAGAAGAAAAAATTTGATTGTATTTTAAATTGACAGTGCGAGGTACAAATACTTCTTGAATTCATTGTATTAGGATGTCAAGTATGTAATGGAGCAAAAAAATGCGCATAAAAATTTGAGTAAATACTCATTTAGTTTAAACACGATTCCCCGTTTCTCGTGGTATATAGATATAGAAATGAAAATATAAAAGAAAACATGTCGCATGCTGTAGGTATACTTTTCTTTCCAGAAATAATAAAAATAATAATAATAAATAAATAAAAAAATAAAAAATAATAATTAAAAAATAAAATGAAAGAAAAAGTCTTCCACGGTGGCACGAAGCGGCGGCACGAGGAGCGGATTATGTTTCATGTAAATACCGATACATGAGATCAGTCACTCACCCGAGAGGAAACACCGAGTACACCGACTGTCGGTGCGAGTGCATCGTTCGATTCAATGCAAACGTCTGCATTAGTTGACCAACATGTCCAAGAGATACCTTCTCCCGACCAAAGGGATGGATGCTGCGTGATCGGTCCGATATATCGCGTTTTAGCTGTAAACGTCGTTCTCGGAAGACTCGCTCTTGAGAAATCTAACCGAACGAACGTTATAATCCTTCTTCTATATATATATGTATAAAAAGGGACGAAAAAGAGGACGGCGAGTTGAATGTCGTGGAAAAACGCGCAAAAGATCCGAAGGATTATTATTCCTTTGGAAGACGCGGAAGTATCGAGTCTAAAAGTGACGAGTACGTTTTCACGCGAAACACGAAGATCCGACTGATCTGTGTGAGATCTTCTTCTTAAGAGTACGGAATCGAATTTATCAAGGAAGGAATTGAGAGTGATTCCACTTATGTGTCATGTAATAATAATAATAATAATAATTATTATTATATATAATCTATAATATATATAATCTATATTATATATATCTATAATTATATAACTCTACCATTGAATAGTAATAATAATAATAATTATTATTATTACTATTCAATGGTAGAGTCCGAGTCTTTCTCTCTCTCAAGGTAATCATTAACTACTACGATCGTTATCTCTCGTGTTCTCTTATTCGGTATATAAAAATAACATAATGTCTTCTTTTTAAATAAGAAAATAAGAAAATACAAGTTGAGATGGGACATAACTTTCACCGGTAAATCGGTGTCATTGTTAAATACTCGACGTAAACGTTGTTTACCTTGTCACAAAAAAAATATATATATATAAATCCAAAGATTCTTATAATATAAATAGTTTGGCATCAATTAACTGGAATGCATTTTTAAAGATATACCAAAAGAGAGAGATGGTCTTTCAAATAAATAAATAAATAAATAAATACAAAAATAAAGTCAAGAAACTAGAGTTGCCGTAAGCTGATGACTTCTTCCTATGAATCAGTCGAGTCGCATTAGAGTACTATTTTCTTTTTTGTTTTTTTTTGTTTTTCTTCCCCTCTTCTCGGAGCGAAGCTCCGGTGGAGGACGGTGATGCATCGCTCGAAACATCGGAAGGTACGAACGTTAATTCAACGATTTATCGCGTTGCCTGAGGCAAAACGAAAATTCATCTCCTATTATCTATCTCTCTCTCTCTTGTGTTGGTTCGCTTTTCCTCTCTTAGCGTTACATGGTCTGCTTGTTCGCTGATTTCACGGAAAGTAATTTAATTAGTTTAGAGAGATAGTGTTTCTTCGTCGTTCCGGGAGTCTAGCTACGAAGAGAGAGAGAGAGAGAGAGAGAGAAGAGTACAGAGCAATTAGTTTCACTTCTCTTTTATCCCCATCTTCCTTTTTCTCTATCTTTTTCTATTTTTTTCTACAACTAGGCCACGTTGGCGCCATCGGTGTGAAGAGATTCCTTTTGAGATAACTCTCGATGATCAATTCTCTCCTTCAAGGCCAGAAGAATTATATACGGATGTATCGTTTATTGGAGATGTATGTATTAGAATGAACAAACATAGAGAGAGAGAAATAGAAAAAAAAGAAGAAAAATATGAAAAATGACCGCTACCACCACCACCACCAACCAACATCACCACCAACATCACCACCAATGACGACTACGACGACGACGACGACGACGAAGAGAACGATCGTTCATAACCGTTCACGTGCAACTGATTACAGGAATGAAATTACACGGATTTCAATTACTTCGTGGCGCGTGCGTAATTTCTACGGATATTAGATTTGATCGAATAAATCTTGGAGATAGATCATACTAACGGAAAGTACTGAGAGAGTCTGTTGATTTAAACGAAAATTTTTTTCTTCTTCTATTTGAAAAAAAAAAGAAATAAAAACGTAGTAAAATTTTCTATGTTAGAAACACGTTTGCAATGGTTAGTTACATCCTCATAGACATTTTACATTTATTATATCGCAATATTGGATCTGCGTCAAGTTAATTACAAATTTTTCTTTTATTTTCTAAAGTTAAACTAATATTTATCTCTCGGATAGAATTTGAGATATTACAACAACAACAACAACAAAAATATTTCATTAGGAAAACAAGCCTGTCTATTTGTATTGCTGTTACATTACTGTAGGTATAAATTATGACTTAAATTGTAAATAGTGATTTTGTATAACGATAAAGCAAACAATAATAATTAATAATTTTTATAAACTGATTAAAACAATGATTTAGTCAGCTAATAATAATTAACATGAGTAATCAAACGGTCATTAGGTAATATAAATAAGTAAACGTGATTTGAGATTAGGAGAAACGATGATATGACGTCGACGTAAATCATACTTATAAGTAAAATGCAAGTCACGTGATCAAACTAACGATACGAGATCGCAACAAAGTGGATTAGGAAATTACACGTTTGATATGAACTAAACAGATTTTAAACACTTTCATACATAACGTTGCAAACGTTATACTAGATCTGTTTGAAATCCTACATTTTTGCAATGTAAAACGTATAGTAATATTGATCGAATAAATATCATTGAGAAGACGAAGACTGAAATAAACTGTAAGTAAAATGATAGGTTCGATACTACGGTCATTAATTAGAATGAAAATTCAACAGGTAGTCAGGAAGATTAAATTGAACAAGTAGTGGAGTCGAGGAAGAAGAACTGGAGGATCTAGAGTCAAAGGAATAAGAGAATAAGAGTTGTTGAATACCTAGCTAAACTAACTAAGCAAAGAGTAGTATACCCGTAGAAACGATAAGGACGGGATCGAGTGCGGGTGTAGGAGCGTAACAATGCCGGTAGTCGTTGCGGTGTCGCAGTCGACCGACGATGCTGGTAATGGAAAGGATTCTGTTTCCTGTCGTGGCAACAGATCGCGCATACTAAACTCCATCGGAGGGGCTACCGTTAGCACCGGCTTAGTCCTCTCGCTCTTAGAGACGTATAAACAGACCTCTTCTTCTTCTACTTCTTCTCTTCCTACTCCTAGAGTCCATTCTATCTATCTATCTATTTTTTTCTTTCTTTCTGTTCACTGTATCTTCTTCTTCTTCTTCTGCTGCTGCTGCTGCTGCTGCTGCTTCTTCTTCTTCTGCTGTTACTTCACTAGTGAACTTCACATGCTTTCATACGCAAAGTCGTGAACCTATGCCACGCGTCCATGTACGGAATCCACACACGACCCTTTATTCACCTTCCTCCTTTTCTCCATCTTTCATTCTTTTTTTATCTTTTTTTTTTCTATTTTTTTTTTATCTTCCTCCACTTCTTCTTCTTCTTCTTCCTCATCCTGAAGTTCTCATCGTCGTTGTCGTCGTTGTCTTACGTTTTCGATACAAGCAGTGATTCTTCGGCTTCCGCCGCAAATCGTAACGAGCTGGAGTCCGCGTATCGACCGTTTAACCCCACTAATTGCCGCTGTAACGGCAAATCCATCTACGAGAAAAGGGAGGAGAAATAGAGAGAGAGAGAAATAGAGAAGGATGTGTATATACGTTGTGTGTACGTTGTACACGAGCTTCTTGCGATATTATCAGGCGAGTAAAACGACGACTTGATGGTGGTGCTTGTGGTGTTGTTAGATATTCAAGACGATGGAGATCGCTTTTCCGGTGATAACGAGCCACGATTTTTATTCGTTGCATCGTTAACTATTCTTCCTTATGTTAATTATCCTATATAATATATATATACTCATTTACGAGAATTAAATTTAAATACGAGAAAAGGATCTACGTTTGAAGATTTTCTGCAAATGTTTATACACACTTGATATACTTATTTATTTGTAATCTAATTAATACGCCATTTTGAAGTAAACGACCATTTTAAAATGAAAGCCAGCAATGCCATCTTTGTCGTCTTTTCGATATTCCTACGAATGGATCGAAGAATTGAAGAATATTTATTTTTAATACATTCCGTGCCAAGCCATTTATGCCAGACATGATCTTCGCGCCAACATTTGTTTTCATCGCATTAAATAAATATTGCTGCGTGACACAGAACGTGATAATAGAATTCCGTACTTATTAACATTTAAATAAAATATAAATCTCCAATTGAAGATATTTTTCAAATATTTGTAACATATAATATTTATTTACTTGAGTCGAATTAGTTGGAGCCATTTAAAAATAAATATAATTGAAAAATGGCTGGCGACTGATCTATCTTTCAATATTTCTACGATAAGGCTTGAGGAATAGTCGTTCGTAAGGACACCCCGTACTCATTGACATTTAACTTTCGAAATTGAACGTAGTGCTTGCTAGAGAGAGGTTAGATGCGGCCCCGCGGATGATGGTAAAATACCATCGGGTAGATACGGCTAACATTTAAATGCCAGTGTTGCCCAGCAAGACGCATGGCCGTAGGTATTACTACTCGTGATGCACCTGAAGACGACTCTTCTACGTTCCTGTCTCTTCTCTCCTCTTTCTATTTTAATCTCTTTTCACCGTTTCTGTAAACGGGGTTTTTCAACCGATTGGGCTATTGACAAACGCGATTTGTTTCGATGTATTAGAAAGTTTCGAAATTAGGATTAACGCGAGTTGCAGTTTCCTTTATTTGTTGCGGTATCCTTTAAATATTTATTTTTTTAAATATAGTATTTATAAGAAAAGAAAATTACACAATGTATTCATTAATTAATACACGTACACAACTACATGTATTCGAATGAAAAATAAATTTAGAATTGGATTTTAATGGATCGTAATAATTTTTTGTCATATATATATATGTGTGTAGGATGGGAAAACTCGACGAAGGAAATACGAGCTAAAGTAAACCTAATTGCATTTTCATTGAAATGGTCTTTTTTCTTCAACAATCCATCATTAACACTAGTATTCCTACTCTTCGATAGGCAGATATTCGTAGAAAGACTGATGAGAAGAAAGGAATCCTACATATATATATAAGTGTAATATATTATAATATATTACTTATGACACTACCAACAAAACTGATACAACAATTGATTACTTTACATTCATGTGTTTACAATAGCCATATACTTTGGAAAATATTGTAGAAAATGAGATCTTTAGAGTGAAATCTACGAGACGTATTGATTGTGGAAGTAAAGATCGTTTTAGGTTTTACGACTTACCCCTATCGACTTGATCTCTCGGTCAAAGACTTGGTAAACGAGTCTTCTTAGGATTACATGGAATCCATCTAATCTGTTATACGGACCGAACAAGCGGATAGATAAATCGAGCGACGTGCGGGAGTGGTCGAGGGAGTAGAACACGAGACAAAGATAAGAGAGAAAGAGAGAATGAAAAAGAGAGAGAGAGAGAGAGAGAGGGAGAGAGAGAGAACATTCAACCGTTTCCAACGAACAATGGAAGTCTCCTCGCTATAATCGGAAGTAAGTCTCGTTAGCGTAACGTGTAACTGTACAACGCCGACCGGCTAATTTCGCATTGCCTGTTGTTTCTTAAACGGCTCGAACCTAACGTGAACGTTCGATTTCAAACCAGAAAGAAAAATTATTATTGTTAGAATAATAATTGGATTTAAGTTATGCACGAATCTGGGAACTCTTGTAAAAATGACAAATTATTACAGGTATATAAATCTATTTGGATAATATTTAAAGAATATAAGTTATTAATAAATTGTATTATTCAAATAAATAATTAAAACAATTAATTATATATTAATATGGATAAATAATTATTTATATATATATATATATAATAATGTTAAAGTGTAATGACTTGAATTTTGTATCTCTACATTTGTTTCTTTATCTTTTTCTACATTTCTTGTTTACACACATATATATTATATATTCAAGTGCACTCATATATATACATACATACACACACACACACCAATATATATGCATTTCCGCGTTCACGCCACAGCAACGTCGTTGGGTCTAAGGTCGAATATTCGATAGGCGAAGAAGACCTGCCTTAACGGTACACCACGTGCCTCCTCGAGGTTTTGACAATCCACGTCGTGGGTAATCGCGCCTGCAGCAGTTGCATACCGCACGCTCCTCGCGACCAAGCACGACGAAGAAGAAGATGAAGAAGAAGAAGAAGAAGAAGAGGAAAAGAGGAAAAGAGGAGAAAAGAAGGAGGAGGAGGATGAGGAGAAGGAGGACGATGGAGGATGGAGGATGTTCATCGAGCTATAAGCCTGTACAAGAAAGATAGAAAAAGAGAGAGAGAGAGAGAGAGAGAGAAAGAGAAAAGACTCGTGCTCTTGGTAAGCGCAATCGGCATGTATCGAAGGACCCGGACGAAAGGCGTGCTTCGAGAATTCAAATAAATCGCTAATCGTGGGTATTTATCCTTTCGCATCGGTGACGTACGGAGTGCCGAGTATGCGTTAAGCCGCTTCTCTTTACGCCTTTCCTTCCCTTTTCATTCCCTTTTCCTTCCTAGTCTTCGTTTATCTAATCCTACCCTACCACTTTTTCATTCTTCAGCGACCCCAAAATCATACTTTGCTTATATCCTATCCTATTCTCAACAATCTACAAGTTTCACATTCCAAATTTGTACCGTTAGTTACTGATTTTATTGAAGGAATAGGATATATGGAATTGCGATTTATATTTTTACGAATAAAATTGTCTTTGAAATATTATTATTCGAAAAAAAAAACAAGTAATATTTTATTTGTCATAAAATACGATCTCTTACATCACCATCTTTGAACACCTTTTATTTGTTACGCTAAAAGTTTACCGAAACTTTATAGTATGTCAAAAAAAACCTTCGTTGAAAGAGTAATTTTATTTTTTTTCGATGATAAATCAGTTCTTATTCTAGATAAGTCGTAAAATGGGGCGAAAAAGACACGTGACTTGCGCTTATAGATAATATAAATTTTTCTTTTTGTTCTCTCAAAGTACGGAATCACATAATCGATAGTTTATTACCTACGTCAAGAATGTAATATTTTACGTATTATACCTGCACACAATCTCTTACGTCAGACTCAAATATATATATTTTTTTCTCTTATTTCGTTCGCACACCGAATAATGTTTTTGTCGAAACTTTCTCGTTCACCCACTATCCGTTTCTTACATAACACTACGATAAATATGTAAATCATTAAACACGAGTGGAATATATTAAAAAGAAGAAAAAAGAAACTACGAGAAGCGATTTAGCGAGAAACTTAAAGAAATAAAAGATCCTCGTTAGAAAATCTTTTCCCGCGTTGCGTTGTGTTGTCCTTTGTTCGTGAGTGGACTCGTTAAATCCTGGATCGTTGTGCATCCGAAAGAAATTTATGCAAATGATGGGTGTGCGATAATGAATACGCGAATTCGCAAGGGCCGACGGCCGTGCGTTCAACGACCACTCCTTCGAACGAGACTCGCAAGTTGTGAGTGAGTGAATAAATGTGTATATATATGTGTGTGTATATATATATATATATATGTGATAGAGAGAAAGAAAGAGAAAGAGAAAAAGAGAGTTATGTAGAAAAGTGTGGGGGTGGGGGAAAAATGAAAAAGGCACCGATGTCATGCGACCGACGTGACCTCTCATCGGTGACCCCGGACGAACCGGCCGACGACGACGACGAAGACGACGAAGACGACGAAGACGACGACGATGACGACAAGGATAACGAAGTGGAGACGACGAGGAAGAAAAGAAGAAAATAAATGGGCAAGCTACGTTGTAGATACGTTCATGGTTCGCCGTGAAAAGACACGGTAGGCAAAGTTGATCGTGTTCCTCTTGTTCAATGTTTCTATCTTATACAAAAAAAGTATGAAGAAGATGATGAAACGATGAAAAGCATAAATAAGAAGAAGAAGAAGAAGAAAAAGAGGAGGAAGTGATAAATATATGAAAAGATGAAGATGACGAAGTACCCCGAGTATGACAATATATGGAGCACCGAAGAATAAAATGAAACGATGATGATGATGGAAAAACAACCCTCATGTGATGTACTAGAAAATATTCATGCATGATTTATCAAGATTCGATCTAAGAAAAATAATGAATCATGTCCAAACGATAATATTGGCTTGGTTGAAAACAAATGTCGGATTTTTGGTCACAATTCAATGAGAAAATCTGTCATTTTTTTTCTACCAACCTCCCCCAATAGATAATTAAATTATAGAATTAAATAAAAATTCTACGTAAGATATTTATTGAAATAGATTAATTAACATTTGACATACATATATAATATACTGATCAATTTTGATTAGAAAAATACCATTTCTCTTTCTATTAATTATAAATCAAAAAGATATTAATGAAATAAACCTGATCTTAAAGTTAGAGACGACTAGTTAAAAGATCTGAGAATACGGAATAGAAAATGTTTTTTCTAACTCCTAGTTGTTGGAAAGCCAGTGACAAGAGAATAAGGAAGAGTAGAAAGATT
Source organism: Mischocyttarus mexicanus (assembly GCA_023678845.1). Taxonomy (NCBI): domain Eukaryota; kingdom Metazoa; phylum Arthropoda; class Insecta; order Hymenoptera; family Vespidae; genus Mischocyttarus; species Mischocyttarus mexicanus. Next base: position 658,842 of record JACGTP010000015.1, on the reverse strand, counting down.
CTAGACGGACGAGTTTATCTTCCCGTTTGCCCATTCCGCGCACGACTTGGTGGTGGTAGTCCCCTTCGTCAGCTTCCATAACTTCCTGATTACTCTCCTAGTTTGTACCTCGTGTACCTGTCCGAACGGACAAATTCCGATCGTTAGGTCTCCGACGTCTATGAAACCCCTTTTCGTTGCCAGTATTTAACATCATGATTATTTATTTAACTCCCCCTTTTACCAAAGCTTTTATTAATAAAATGATATAACGTTGTAGAAAATATTCTCATATCTTATTATCTTATAAATAACCGAAGTGTATCATTTTTAATAATTCATATATAGTAAAAAAATATTCTCGCTATCGGAATAATTTAATTTCATCTAAGATAATTAAAACAACCTAATCAATTTCATTTTATCGTATACCTTGTGCTATATATATAAAACGAATCCTTATTTGATTTATTTTTAGAGAAAATAAAAAATATAAAAAAGACTATCTTGATTCGAATAATTAAAGTTTCAATTAAATCCGATCTATCTCCCCTTAAAGTTTCTAATTTAATTAAAAAAAAGGAGAGAAAGAGAGAGAGAGAGAAAGAGATGATTGGATTAATTAACGAATCAATTAAGACTGAGACTCTTGAAACTTTTTTTTTCTCCGGGATAATTCAAAAGCATAGCAAACGTCCGACTATTTAAGAAGTATCAATAGCTAACCGTACCTCGTAAAAATGTCTGTGAGTCCATAAAATATTAACCAGGTCAATTGGTTTATTAACTAAGTATCGCGTGAGAGAACTTACGTTAATATCTATCTTCAAGGAGTTTGACTTCGGACCCAACATGCTTGTCAGTGTTGGCTGCCATTCAGACAAATTCCGACCATTAAGCGTCGAATGTTCAAACGGTTCATGCGGTTCATACCCAACTCTCTGGTTCCCTCCTCTCTCTCTCTCTCTCTCTTTCTCTCTCTCTTTCTCGGACTAATCCCTCCACCCCACACCCCACACCCCACCCCATCTCGTTATTTTTATCCTTAGTCAAAGGTCTACGATCCACGTTGAAGAATATGATGTTCGTCGACCGTGGATTGACCCTTACGGTACCGGCAACATCGTCAATGGTTTAATTACGATAGTCATTGCTTCTATCGTCATTTTTTTTTACGGAAGAAAAATTCCACCCCTTCTTCTTCTTCTTCTTATTTTTCTTATTCTTGTGGGAGTTTAAGACACGCGGACATGTACCTTTACCTACAGTTCGCTATGTTGAAAAGGCGGTAGCGATCTTTCTCAACTTCGCATTACACGTTCCAGACAACGAATATTTTTCTGACATTAAAATTACGCCTTATCGGTCCAAACATCAACCAACCACGCATGCTACCTCCAACCGATGTCGGGAGTCTCGCACGTTCTTTTTTAACAAATAACTCCAACTTCTTGAACTTTGTTAAAAATAAATTATTATTTTTTTTTCCTAAATACCGATCAAATTTCATATAAAAGACATCATAAAATTTTTATGTTAATTAACTTCTTCTTATAATGGTTATTATACAATAATTACATAATCGATTAGTAATTTATCACATTTATTACTTCAATCGGCAATAATCCTATTAACGACAACTATTATAAGTTTTCATTGTCTATTATATTTTTATATATAAAAAAAAAAATAATGTTATATAAATCGTATTAATTGTAAGAAGAAGTAAATAATTAAAGATAATGGAAAAGGAAGAAGATAAATAGAAAAAGAGAGATAAAAAAAAAAGAAAAGAAAAAGTAAGAGAGATGGAAATCGATTGGAATGATCGTTCGACGCGGACAAGATGCCAAGAGATCCTCTCTCGATTTTTTTTTTTCCCCAACGTAGGCGGCTCCAAGAAGGTACGCAGATCTCCGATGAGAAAATGACCCCGGACTAGGTACGTATGTAGGTACCTACACACACACACACACACATATATATATATGTATACGTGTGTGGAAGTAAACTATATAAACGTTTAGTCGTTCGTATCTACGTGTTAGTTTCAACGTTATAACCAATACTGGTGTTGTTTGTTACTACATAGGAACGACACTACACACACACACACATATATATGTATAAATGGTGTCTCTAGGTATACATATAGCGTGTCGTGTGGCATGTTCATGACACAAAGGTGATAGTGTGTTGGTAATGGTAGTGGTAACGCGTGGTGCCGTAGGTGATGGTAAATGTCCAGTTGTGATGGTGGGAGGGTACCGCAAAGGGTCAATCCACGAGTGAGTCCAGCGTTTATGTTGTGGAGGAGGCAGAACTCCAGAGAGGAGCTGCTCTCCGGGTTCACAGTCTCGGCAATGTTCGAACACTTAATGGCCGGAATTTGTCTGGCACGGCAGGTACATACACGACGGTCTGCTCTTCTTGCACGGACTCACTGAATCCTACCACTCTGCACGATCTCGAGAAAGAAATAAAGAAGGATGAAGAGGAAGGGAGAGAGGACACGTTTTTGTCTCCTTTTTTTTTTCCTCTTCTTAATTCCTTTTTTTTTCTTTACTTTTTTTAATGAGTAAGTATCCTACGGTTAGGAGAGGTATTTTTTTTGTTCAATTCTGAGATCATGTAAGTTGTATATGTAATAATCAAGATCTATATTGTGTTGCGGTCGTGTATTTTTTTTTTCTTTTTTTTCCTTTCAAATAGATATTAATTCGAATTTTTTTTCTTTTTTTTTTCGTACGTTTGCCATCCTTGTTTCTTTTTTTTTACTTTTTTTTTTATGGATACGGTATAACAAAAATTCTCTTTCAATTTAAGATTGCGTAATTTGTATGTAACAATTCGTATAGTTTCTTTTTTGATATTCATATCTTAAAAAAAAAAACTATTATTATAAGAGTTAAAATAAAATAATGATACGATTTAGGATGGAGGAGGAGGAGCTTTAGGATCGATGAATGTTTTCTTTTAATTTTAAATGAAATACAAACCTGATCTCAATTGATCATGGTTATTTAATTAAAACGTTTTCTCCGGTCAACACATTAAAATGAAAAAAAAAAAAAAAGAAAGAATCTTTTTAACATGTAACGAGTATGTTATGTTATTATTTATCCTCTTAGACACGGCTGAATTTTGTGCGAGGCTGTTTGTCCTGTACGACAGAGTTCAACGCGAATTACGTGTAAATGATGACAGCACTGCAATGTGTGACGGATAATGCTGTTCTTTACACGAGTACATTGGAATGAAGTGTTTGAGAATTAAATAATAATTAACACGTTGATCGCTCAACGTATTTGTTTGAGCTTTCCACGGGGCCCAAAAGTGACTAACGGAATGCATGATATTTGTGAAAAGCGGTATCGGTCGACCAACGATGCAATTTCAGTAGGCACATGCGTTGTCGAATCTTTCAATGATTACGAAGTATAAAAAGAAAATTACACAATCAATGTAACTATAAAATATAATATTTTTATCTAAAGTTTGGAAAAAATGTAAGCAATGCGATAAAAAGAATATCAACGATGCAATTCGATTAGGTACCTGCATTGTCGCTTATCTAATTTTACCGAATCTTCGAGTGATTATAAAATATTCATAAAATATGCGTTAATATAAACGTGTTAATATAATATTATAATAATAATATATATTAATATAATATTAGGTGTTGGAATTAATTCGTAGAGTTTTTTTTTTTTTTAAAATTACATCATTGAAAATACTGCCCATCGCTTGACACTACTTTTTCCCATTTTTCAGGTAACTGTCGAATACCCCGTCGAAAAAACTCTTCGTCCTTGGAGGCAATCCATGAATCGATCCAATTTTGGCAATCCTCATAAGATGTTAATTTTTCCCCTGATAAACCATGAGCCATTGATCGAAACAGGTGGTAATCTGAAGGGGCAATATCCGGAGAATACAGAGGGTGGGTTAAGACTTCCCATTTCAATGTTTCCAGGTATGTTTTCACTGGTTTTGCCACGTGAGGTCGAGCATTGTCGTGCAGTAAAATAACTTTATCGTGCCTTTTGCTCCATTCCGGCCGTTTTGAAAAATAAGATGTGTTGTAAAAAAACACCTAATAACAGCTGATTTATGATAAATTCGTTTCTGGAAGTAAAAACAAAATACTGTAATAACCACGCCATCTCTCCTCAAACGCTACGAATTAATTCCAACACCTAATATTAATAATATATATTCATTAGTTACAGAAAGATGACATCCGCGAAAGCCACTATAGTGGTGCATAGTGCCTAAGAGGTTAATTTTTCTATCCTATTCAATATTGATATATCAAATATATAATATAGTTACGACAACACAACACGAATACGACATATAAGATCGTTTCGTCCGATGATGAGCTAAAACAAAATGGAAAAAAAAAGGAGAAAGAGGATGATGGAAGAGGAAAGGAAGAGGAGGAGGAGGAGGAGGAGGAGGAAACGGCGAGCTCGATCGAGCATTTTTCACGAGCCATTAACTCCCGAAGTAACGGCCCGCTCACCTTAACGAGATAATGACTTTACACTGTCGCTTTGTCGATGCGACCAAAGAGCATGAAAAAAAAAAATAAATAAAAATAAAACAAGAGATAGAATAGGAAGGAAGAATTAGAAAAGGCAACAAGGATTTGCGATATCTGTGCGAAATCGTAAAATCTAAAATGATCAATTAATGACTTTTATCTATACTTTTAAAAGGTGATTAAATATTGAAATATTTTTATAAATAAAAGAAAGAATTCAATAGGAAAATTCCACGAATTTAGATATTTTGTAATGTTTGAAAATAAATTTTGTGGGTTTTTTTTATGTTTAAGCTTTCGTCGAGAAGCAAATAAATTTATTTCGTTTAGTAGGTAAAAACAAGAAAACTTGATTTGAACGAATAAATTTTTAAAAATCAAACATGTTTGTTCGATGAAATTATGCGAGTCCGTTGACCCGTCTTCTCTTTTTCGAGAGTAAACGACCTTGCGTAACACGTGCTCCAGCAAGGCCAGTGTCATCGTAAAATATTGTAATTTTTGGGTAAGGTGATCCACTTTGTATCCATAAAAAAAAGAAAAAAAGAGTAAGGAGGAAGGAAAGTATAAAGAGAGAAAAAAAATAAAGAATGTTTTGATTGGTCGACGATGACTTGATGAAAAATTTCCTTACCGATAAGGTCGCCGCTAGTTTTCTGTCTTACAAACTCGTCCTGCCGCTTCTGAAACATAAGAGATATTGATCGTTAGCGATAAAAGAATTTGATTTAATCTTTTATTTATTTATATTATTTCTTATGCAAACGATTGGTCCATTTCGTAGAAAAAAAAGAAAAATACTTTATATATCTCTTAAAACATTCTATTTCAATGAATAATGAAGAAAGAGAAATCTCGATTTGTATTAAAAAATTAAACAGTACTTTAACACGAAGATGAATTAATATCTTTAAACGAAAAAAAAAAACAAAAAATAATACAAAATATTATTAATTTTCGTTAATAAATCAATATTAACAGTTCGTTCAATTTTTTCTTCTCGGATAGAGAGAAAAAAAAAAAAGAAAACGAGTTTTTAGGCCAGTTAAAATTATACGTAATAACGCTTAATAATATACAAGGTGTTCAGAAAAAAAAAAAGAAGAAAAATTCCATAACAATATAAAAATTGATTATAATAATATAAAATCACGTATCGTAAAAGGTCGATAATTTATTGACTTACGATCCACCCCGTGTGTCATAATTACCGGCAAATAATATATCCAATATATACAATCAATGAGAAATATATTCCCGTAACGCAATATTGATTATAGTATTAGATTTTATGTCTTACCTATCTCGAACCGATAGCGAATACCTAGGCCGATTAAAACGTTACTTTTCAAACGTGCCTATTCGATCATTCAAAAATCAATCGAAATCATTCGAGTAACACCGTTCACGTGGTATATCCAAGTGTATATCGATCGTTCGTTCGCTTACTCGCTCACGAGGTTCCTTTCGTCGATTAAGTTACGAGATAAGTGCTTGTTATCCCCCTGGTTCCCTACCATCTGCCATCTCTCTCGCAAACGAGACGTTATATTAACTCGGAGAAACGTGCATTTCGATTTCCTTTGAATCTACACTGGCTTCGTGGAATCTGGATCGGAGTCTGCTAGATTCTGCTTATCCATACCTTATATATATATATATATATATATATATATATATATATATATATATATACATATATACTACTCTTTGGAGTGTGTACAGAAAGAGAGAAGGAAACACGCGTGTAGAATATATACTTGCATCTACGTATATACATACATGTACACACACACACATATACACGAAGACAAATCAGAGAGGGAAAAGACAGACACAAGTTTGAACGTCTTGTAGACGTCGATACGGTTTCAGTTACCTAATCGCGTTAGTGTTATTCCGCCATCGGTATTGTCTCGTTCTCTTTCTATCTCTCTCTCCCTCATTCATTCGTTACTCACTCACTCACTCACTCACTCACTCACTCACTCACTCACTCACTCACTCACTCACTTTCCCCTACTCTTGGTTCGAGTTTAACGACGCGTGAACGCAAACTTTACTCGTTCCATTACATTTTCTACTCGGATAATGTACCACGTATATATTCGCCAACACACGTTTGTGAAACAAAGCTAGATCTGTGCGCGTCTTTCTATGTTTGTGTTCGTGTGCGCGAAAGAGAAAAGGAAGATATAGAAGTAGCCCTTCTTTTCCTTAGCCTAACGTGTTTAGTAAGTTACGATGCGCTAAGAGTTAGGTAGTCGTAGGCAGATACGAAAGACGTCGTAGTATGTTCTAAGTAAAGGCGCTACCTTTGACTATTGCGCTGAAAACGTTTTCACTGTTTGCGATATCGCTTTGGGTTTACTTCGTCTCGAGTTCTCTTTCTGTATATTTCTATGTGTACGTGTGTGCTGATTCGTTCAATATTTTTTATTCGAGATTAAAGATGAAATACATTTGCCATTCATTTTGGGGATTTTTTAAGCGAAAACTTCTTTAGTCGCGTTAGATGATTTGTGGCATGGGAAAATCTTATGGGTTCAATCAGCAACATGTTAATGCGAACAGTTTTCCTAAGTTTCTTGAGTTTTGCTCTTAATGTATTTAACAAAATTGTTGCGTCTTAAAATTATTTAATAATTTTATGAGATGATATACCCGATGGAGGAATAACACAAAATATTCCAATTAATTGAAGACATTTTATTAAAACAAAATTCTAAAATTACAAGAAATTGTTGAAGAATCGGTGATAAGATAAAAACATTAAAAGTAAACTCGCAGTGCCGAGAGTAAAGTCTGAGGACTTTCGTATGAACGAAAAAAGGAAGAAGAAGAGTGAAGAAAGGGAAGAGAAGAAGAAGAAGGAGAAGGAGGAGGAGGAGGAGGAGGGGATTGCAGATGCAGGCGGGCGCACGTTCATACGATTTAAATACTTGATCGCAATTCGTTCGAGTATTTAAACGCACGTTTCGCGCGTTTCTATCGTCTTTACATTCGATTCGGTCTTTTCTTCTTCTTCTTCTTCTTCTTTTAGAACGGTGAAATATATTAAAGAGTGTGCCAGAGTGGTGGATGCGTATGCGTGTGCACATGTGCGTATGTACCATGCATAGATACGTGTTGAAAATTGCATAGGCCGCCGACGCTCCTCTGGAACGTGGAATATCCGAAAGAAAAAGAGGAAAAAAAAGAAGAAAAAAAAATAAATAAAAAGGGGGAGGAAAAAGGTTTGAACTCGTCTTGAATTTAATGACTGTCCCCTGTCATTCCGTTCGTTACTTTACTACGTCTCGAGATTTGTAGATATTTCCAATGCGTGGTGTATGCAAGTATATATACTTACGTATAGTTACGTACGTGGTATACGTACGGAACCTAGGAACGTAGGTTGGTTGGTTGGTACCTATATATGTACGTGAACACGGTGAGAGTTCGTAAAAGCGAAAGTAGGAAAGGATTATCGTCTGAGGGTGAATTTTATGACCGAAGAAGGTGGGAAAAATTGAAAGTACTCGAAGAGCCCGAACTCAAGGACGACTTTTAAACGACGTTAGGTGCTGTTATAATACTCTTGCCTTTTTTTTTTATATATAATTTAATATTTATATACCTATTTGCGAACAAATACCTAAAGTAACTCCGTATTAGTTGTTTCAAGTTCGTCCATTGAAGTATGAAAAATAAAAATAACACTCGTAAATCACTTTTTTTTTTAACCTGTGTTAAAACTAATAAAGGATGATAATTAATTGAACGTAAATTATCCCGTAAGATTAATCTATTATCCATTATTTTTAGTTTGTAAAACAATAGTATAGTTAAAGAGTCAGAAAACAAAAAGTAGTATTTTAAAATTAACACTACAGTGTTAGTAATATCGTTTAATTGGATATAATTATTATTTATTAAAACAAAACCTATCTAGTTTATATATCAAATAAAAAAAAAAGTTACAACGTTTATCTTGAAGAAATCCTGATGCAACTCTGACGCAACCCTGACGCCACTTTAACGAAAAATACGTGTTTTCCGAATTACAAATTAAGATCAACGTGGCAAAAAATACGACGTTTCCTGGACAATAAATTGTCAATTTTACGAAAAGTACAAGTCTTTTGGACTTTTATATATCAAATAAAAAAAAGTAACAACGTTTATCTAGAAGAAATCTTGAAAGAACCGTGACGCAACCCCGACAAACATAATCAAATGTAATACAAAAATATTGAATTATTTATTGTTAAAAAAAAATAATAAAAAAATTGAGAACATTGTCGTGACATGTACATTTGTAGTAGGAATCAAAGAAAATTAAATAGAAGAACTCTTAAATAAGATAATAATAGTTTCAAAATTAGATAACGATTGATCGTATAAAAGAATATGTTCTCAATGTTATTACTCGATATGGAGAACACAAAGAATTTTTTCAACGTGTTCGAGATTGCCTGCCTATCACGAAATCGAACTAGGCATATTCCTTCTTGCATCTTTCTCTTGCTTACACGAGATTACACTCGTACACTGCTTCGCGGTAATAAATATGCTGATTAAGCGGCGAACGGAGAGTCGGTTAATTTGCAGTATATCAGCATCCAACGGTGAACGGTAATTGGCCGTGAGGCATTATTGCAAACGATAATCCATAAGGTTTGCTCTCAATAAGGACCCATAGTTGCTTCGCAAATTAGAAATAATCGGAAATCTATGTACTATGATCGTTACTAAAAAATCTCTCCAAGGATATATTATAAGATAAAGGGGGAAGTTGTAATTTAAGTCGAGATTCTTCGGTACAGTTTTTCTTTTCTTTTTTTTTTTTCTTACAAAGAAAAAAGTAAAATGAAAAAAAAACCAAACCGAATCCAACATAAACGTGAATATTTCTTTTTTTTCTGTATTTAAATACCCAACGCGTAAAATTGAAATATCTTTTAATAAAGATAAGCCTTCCCTAACGGTAATCGAGTGTTTATAAAAAAAAAAGCTATGAAAATAATATAAAATAAAAGTAAAAATTTAGAAGAACAAGAAAAACAAGAAAGTTACGATTAGTTTCCAACCGTAAAACTCATTTTTCTTTCGTATCCACCCTTTCCCCGGTCTCTTCCCCTTCCCCATTAAAAAGGACAAGCAAGAAAAGCAACCGAGCTCGTGATTATTATTCGTCATTATTATTCGTCATTACCTCACAAGAGATACAGGTAGATATATACCTACATATATGTATATAAACTACACAACCAACACGGTAGCAACGTCCAAAGCCGGAGGCTGATTGGCTGACCAAAAGTTACCCAACTGTCACGCGCGTGTACAGTTTTTTTTTCCATCGTCCCGCAGATTTTTTTCTTTCTTTTTTTTTTTCTTCTCCCAAAGTCTTTTTCGAAGGTGAGATTCGCGGTGAGAAAACGGTAAGATGAAGGAAGGATTGCGTAAAAGAATCGACCTTGAGAATCGTACAAACTAATCACGAAATTAATTTCCTTTTCTTTCTCTATCTTATTATCCTTGTTTTTATGGAGAGAAATATTTCCTCATTCGAGATTTCAATCCAAAACGTATCATGCTAACGTACGATCCTTCATTTTCTCTTTAACAAAAAAAAGAAATTATCGGTATGACTTGCAAGAGTACTATCTTTGAAACGATGATGAGAACAACGAAAGGGTAAACTCGGGGAAAAAGGAAAAAAATAAAAATCGTGAACGGTTTAAAAGAAGAGAGAAGAAATATCGTATTAGATTACAATTAATTATGAAACTTCCAATTATTTTCACAAATACATTTATGTAACTTTGTGTTCCATGTCATTATAATACGATCAATCAATTTAATCATCCGTGTAGTTCATTAATACCCAGTCAAACGAAAGTTAGTCATTTATAAGAGTACGGGATCGTATATAAGGAAGAATATATAAGTTTGAAATCTTGTTTGCAGGTGGGTTTCATTGGTTTGACTGACAGGCAACGCCCCACTTTTGCTTCTTGGTAATCTCATATTCACAAGATAATAAAAAGAGAGAGAGAGAGAGAGAGAGAGAGAGAGAGAGAAATCAACTCGAAAATGGAAAAAGGATAAAACGATAAAGTATTGGAGTAGGTATTCCAAATGTATTTTTAAGTACGATTGACCATTAAATATAGGCAGGTGTTAATCGTAAGTTTTTAGTCATACGATTATAAAATTTAAACACGGTAATGATACAAAGTATTATACATTTGTTTCAAAATTACATATACATCGAATAAATAATTTAGATTCAATATTTTCGATAAACGTGCCCCAATTCACAAATTTGTCTATCACCCATTCACTACTACAACAACACTAAAAGAATCTTTGATTCAAACGTAAAAATACATATAAAGATTTTTTGTTTATTTAAATATCATTATCACGCGTTCTCGATTGCTGATAATTGCCAATGAAATTACGGACCACAAAAATGGATAAAAAAAAAAAAAGAAAAAATAGATAAAGATAAAGGAGAAATATAGTTAAAATGTGCGTTGGCGAATCTAACCAGGCGGCAATGAACTTGCAATTATCAACGATGCGCATAAGCAGTTAGAGTAGTCGTAAGTTCGCGAGTTAGAGAGTATTCGACCAATCGGCTTGCTAGCTAGAAGAAATATGACGTTTTCAGTAGGGTAGTAAAGATTGCGTTTTCCCGTAAGACTTTCCTTTCCTTTCCTTTCCTTCGATTCTTTTTTTCTTTCTTGAGGGAAGAATCCTTTCGACCTTTCTATCCTATCTCTACCTTCTAAACTATCTTTCTATTGGTTAACCGAATCGGTCCACTATCGTTCCTTTTTACGAGTTGGCAAGATCGTTTTCTCTGGGTAAGAGCCGATAGCAATTCTCTCTCTCTCATACACGCACAACTCTCTCTTTCTCTCTCTCTCTCTCTTATGGTGCCTGCTTCCTCGACGGTAATTGCGAGCGCAATCGTAACCGCCGTCACCTTTTAGTTCCTTTACGAAAAGAAAAGAGATAGATAGATAAATAAAAAGAGAAATAGCAAAAGTGAGAGAGAGAGAGAGAGAGAAAGGATAAGAGGGAATATCTATCTTAACTGCAGCGTAGAAGTTTTTAAACACCGCCCACGTTCGAGATCCTTATTTGAGAGAGAAAGAATGAGAGAAAAAAAGAGAGAAAAGATGTTATAGCAAGCAGACCACCACCGTGAGTTGAAAATTCAAAAGAGTGGCAAAGAATCTGTGGCCGAAACGAGTGACTCGCGATAAACTTCTAATGCAAGGAAAGATAACTCGACGACACCTACCTTTCTTACTCTCTCTCTCTCTCTCTCTCTTTCTATCTCTATCTTTCTCTTTTCCACTGTCCTTCTTCTCTCGTTTTCCTCGTTTCCCTTGCACCAAGGTAACTCCTTGCTGCAAAAATCCCTGCCGCTAACCTCACTCGTACTTCACTCGAACGAGAAACGCATAACAGGTTTACGTTTATAACTCGAAGGAAATTTTGTTTTGTATTTGCTTCTCTCTTCTTCTCTCTTCCTCTCTCTCTCTCTCTTTTTCTTTTTATTTTTCTTTCTCGTTCCTCCTTCTCATCTTTCTCCCGTTTCTTTAGATCAAGTTCAAAAATTTCACAGAAAAGAAAAAAATAAACGTTTTCAAATATATTTCGAAACAAGATTTCGTAATAGTGTAAAATTAAAAAGAAAAATGTTATCATAGATTCGTTCAAGTATCAAGAATAAAATAAGACAGACAGGTTCGTGTATTAGCCTCTAGGGATTTTAATGACGAGTATAACTTGTTATGGTAATCTAATTTCTAAGTATACAATGATCCAAGAGCTATACCTTACTATCGTTCGTTAATTTTATAGTATCTACTACTACTACTACTACTAAGTAAAATCGCGCAATCAATGTAAAAATAATCAACGTTAAATCGTGAAAAAAAAAAGAAAGGCTAAAGATTTCGATAAAATAAAAATCGGTAGAAGAATTGGAGAATGAGTAATAAAAAATCATGATCGTGCATCTTTCGTTGAGTTCAGTGCCAAAAATACGATGAAAGAATGTATCCGTGTATGGTTTTTGTCAGGCGAGTTTACCTTACGTCTATATATTCTCGATAAGGATAATTGTTCGACGGAACACGCCGAAAATAAAATACCATCGAGGACGAGGGAATGGTAAACAAAAAAAAAAGAAAAAAAGTAACTGGTTCGCGACGAGTTGGACGAAGGGTGCAGCAGCAAACCAACGACGATTCACGTCTCCAGTCCCTGTTTCTTCCGCCGTCGATCCCTTCTCAATTTAATTTAATCAACGAAATGAACCTTACAGTAAGAGACGTATTTCTTGGAAAAGTGGACGATTTTGGTGAGAGAAAGTAAAAACGTTTCTTGTATCCTTGGATCCGATTAAAGAGCTCGTATAATAAATCACTTCTATTTATTTAATCATTCTTTTATAGATACGTATTTCCTTTTTAAGTAAAAAGAAAAATCCTGAAACGTTTTTTACGTATTTATATTTTATTATAAATATTAATCATCTAGAAATCCGACCAATTTTCCACCAACCCAATATATGTATATAAAATACAGGTAACCCTCCTCTAACACGGTAGATAAATTCCTAGAAAATTCCGTGTTGTATGAGACCCAGAGCCAGTACAAAAAGGGGGGTTGTTACACTGTATCTTTAAGACGGTTGTAGAAGTACAGTGCTGTACAAAGGTTGTTGCAATTCTTTTATCGTGTTGGAACGAAATCGTGTTATAAGATGCCGTGTTGTAGGAGGGCTACCTGTATTTAAAAACAGTATATGTATAATAGAATCAACATATCGACCTAAAATGTTTCAAAGTTTTAACCCAATAAATAAAATAGTCATAACAAATTAACATATTAATTAACGAAATAAGTGACTCCGGATAGGTAATTTTTTGCTTCTTTTCTCCCTCTTTATCTATCTATCCATCTATCTTCCTCTCACACTCTCCCTCTCTTTTTCTTTCTATCTATGAGGATGGCGTGATCGGGACCGCTAATTGCAGCGTCCCTTCCAGCAATCATTTTCATAATCCGCACTCGTAATTGGCCTGTCACACTTTAACGGCACTAAATTCCCCGCTCGCACTTCTCTACTATTCGTTACACTCGTAATTGCGCACTTCGGTGTCGCTGTATACGTAGCCTAAGAACGAGTCCTTTCGATCCTCCCCCGATCATCTTTTTACGCCTAGTAATTCCACTTTTTAAGAATCTACCAGGTTCAATAGAAAAATGTAAGAAAAATCATTTTAATCATACGATCATCTCGTGTAGGTATCTATCCTACCATTAGTACCAGTTCTACAATCTTTTCTGCGAGATCTCTACTTTTCAAATGAGAAACCGAACGAACGGTTGATCTACTTTGAATAAATACTAATGTTGCTAAATAATTCTCCCCGTTTCTATACACACTATAATCATTTATTAAAACCATGGCGATAGTAGTTACCTACAGAATGATTCTACGTGGAATATAACTTACGAAAGAGTAAGTTAAATTCTAAAGAATTATTTATTAAATATGCATAGATGATTATTATATTAATTAATGAACTGTAATAACCTATGCCTTTCAGCTGTCATAACTATGATTCTATTCTTGATATTATGAATTAGTCTACATTGAGTAAGAGAAGGATGATTTCAGATATTATTTTTCTTTACAAAATTGCTAAAGGTCTTATTAATTGTTCTGATATCATCAATATCTTATCTTTGAATGTTCCATCAAAAAACTTTAGATGTAACGAATTGTATATTGAGCCTCATTGAACCAATTATGGGTACTGCAGTTCTTTTATTAGAATGTTCTTGAATGTTAATCTTTACTGTCATCATTTTGATATTATTTTTCTGATTCAATTCTCACTATAAGAAATATTCTTTAACGTATGTTATAATTTTTATTTTGTATCATGTCCTGATCACTTATATATGCATTTTCTTTTTTGTATTAATAGGTTTACCCGTAAAAATAAATAAACAAAAAAATAAATAAATATATTTACAAGGGGTCAATAGTGATCTGTCTTATCGACACAATTATTATTTTATAATCGATTTAATAAACGTTCAGGACGGATATTTCTCGTTGTTGTTTAAAAAAAAACCATGAAGTTATTATGATAAAAAGATGAAAAATGATTGAAGAACGTTGATCCATTGAAACAAATCGTGGAGCTCGTTTAAAAGTCAACATGTTGAACGTTCTTAACGTCCTCCTATCGGAGCCATTTCGCCTCTAAAGGATACCGGAGATAAATAGAAAGAGAAAACGATATTCTCTCCCGTAGTTGCATAGAACATCTGTGCGCGCACGAGTCGAGTAAGCTCGATTATGAAAGTACTCTTACTCGTGAAACCGTCGAAATACGACTCCTTTCGCTCGTCAACCATACTTGCTTACCGCCGACGACGTCGAGCGAACCTTAATAACGCGCCTTGATAATGTTATTAACATAGAACCGAATTCTCCAGTAATTCCTTTTCTTTCTCTTTCACTCCCTAGTTTTAATATTCTCCGTCTTAGGAAATGCACTCGCATTTTCATTCATTTCTTTTACGTTTTCATCAAATCGTATTCCAAAATCGAAATATTTCTTTTTTTCATTGACATTAATAATTATTTCGAAAATGCTGCTTGGCTAATACGAAAGTTGACATATTCAACGCAGTAAAAAACAGGGGTTTTGTGTGAAACTCAAAACGATATGACAAATGTCTAAATTCTCTGAAACCACTGGAATCAGCTGTCGCTATGACACATTCCTAACAGTCAGAGTGATCTTTTGTAAAACGGATCGAACTAATTTATACTCTCAATAGTAAGACAGAAAATAGATAAATAAAACTAAACGAAAGGAAGTAGCCAATAATCGTGATAGATTTTTAATTGAACGATCAGCAATTATGGCTATCTCGAAATGACGATACGTTATAATACATCCTTATGATCGATTGAAATATATTTAGATTATAATCTATATAATAGAATATATATCGAGACAAAAAGAATCTTATATAGTTAAAGAGAGGAAATAAATAAGGAAGAACTAGTAAGTAGATATGTAAGTAAATACTTACTTCCCATTTACGGCAAAACTTCTTCCTGCACTTACGTTAGATACGATAAAGAGAATTAAAAAAAGAGAGAGAGAGAGAAAAAAGAGTATCGAATATACTAACATACTCGAGAGTATAAATGCGTATGAAGAAAAAAGAAAGAAGAGAGAGAGAGAGAGAGAGAGAGAGAGAGAGGAAATTGGCCAACTATCGTTCTGCATTAGCATATCTGCGTGGTAATAAAGGCTTAAACTATTCGCAAACGCGTAAAGCGCGCAAAACCGTACGATAAATTAAATACGTTAATTGGCCTAAGGCGATATACGGTAAACGCTCGTAATCACTCGCGTGGCTTACCGTTCTCATCCTCTCTCTCTTTTTCCTTTTTCCATTCTTCCTATTTCTTTCAATCGTAGAACGACTTTAGAGTATCAGCTCCTATCAAAAGCAACGAAACATAAGATTTTTCGAAAAAAAACTCACACTAAATGTTTCCTCTCTCTCTCTCTCTCTCTATCTCTCTCACTTCCTTCCCGTTTCTCTATCTCTGTTCGTTTATACGTTTTACATGTACGTCGTTTTCTACAATTCTAATAAATATTTCTAATCACTTCATTTCCGAGCACTCAGCAAATCTAACGAGCCTCATCCTCGTGTAAAGCGTCTATGTACCTAATAAAGATGAATTGACATTAATTTCTCTGATTATTTACTTTCAGAAAATGAAATGAATAGAAATATCAATGATATTCATTTTTTTCGTATTTATTTTAATGATATCTATGTATTAGGTTGTCAAGTATGAAACGAAGCAAAAAATGTATATAATTCAATTGGGAATTTGCTCCATTTCATACTTGACAACCTAATATATCTATTTTATATATAAAAAATATTATATCTTTTTATTCTCCTTTTTTTTTTATAGGGAATTCCTAGTTACTTCTTTATCAACATCTTAATAACGTTTACTCAATTACTATCAAAAAGATTAATTTTAAGTTTTTAGGTAGAAATAATTAGGAAAGGTTTAGAAAAATATTTTACAAAAGGTAATCGATACGAATACCACCTGGCTTGTACGGTGGACGTGTCGACTGAACTGATGACCCACTGACGTACTAAACAAAGGACCCTTCTCTCATTCTTCGGCGAGCACTTTTTCGGTCCTGAGCACGCGAGGAATTAAAAGGGAGAACTTCTTTCGATATCGTACGTGCCGAGAAGGGAAACGGTTTCCCCGTCGTTGCGATTTGATGAATTCGCCCTGTTTACTTCGCGAACTTGCTAATAAATACATCCATCTAATAATAAAACCAGATCGAATTTTTTTTTTTTTTAACAATAAACATATAAAACGGAACCGTTCATTTTTTCAAAGCTATCACGTTTTCGACAAATTAACAATTATTTTTATCATAATAAATAAGAATCGATGAATTTATATACGTAAAAATTTGGTTTTTTAAATTTATTATAAAAATTATATAAAATGTGTAAATTATTTATAAATAGTATCGATATTTAGCGACGTTTTAAAACAGTTTTATCAAAGAAATATTCTCTAGAGATTACGAGCTTAGTTTACACCATATCCACTCTAATTAATCATACGTTAAAGCCGAATGGATCTTAAACAAAGTCTTGAATCACAATGAAGGGAAAATAAGTCACATGAAACATGACTAATATAAATGACTTGTAAATTGTAGCCAATTATCGCTAATTCCTGACAATGGATAAACATCACGAAAGCTCTACATTTTCTTTGTTGTCTTTTTTTTTCGTTATCTTTTGATGTGTCCCTAGCTTTTATCCCTGATTAGATTAAAATAAACAAGAAAATCTCGCAATGGTAGTACGTTAATTCACGAACCAGGTCGTTGATGACAAAGAGGGTGCGGCAAAAAGGGTGTGCCGGTTACCCCGACGAACTCGATCCGTGTTAGGTTAGAAGAGGAATAAAAGAAGAAGAAGAAAAAGAAGAAGTAGAAGAAGAGAAAATAAGACATGTCCTCTCTGGAACCGACGACAACGACAACAACGAGGACGACAAAAAAAGACGAAGAATCGAAGGGTTGGGCCGTAAAGTATTGGGAAATCCGCACGAGGAATAAAAGGAGAGGCCTGAGCTACGCAACAAAAGAAAAGAAAAGAAAATAAAGGACAGGAATAGAAAACAAAGGGGATAAAAATCCACGTTAGAATGGCAATCGATATACAGAGAGAGAGAGAGAGAGAGAGAGAGAGAGACACACACACACACACATACACAGAGAGAGATTATTTCAACTAGAGAATATTGTTGAGCTACTCGCTTCAATTATCGATTATCGACGCCTAATTCGATACTCGTCTATTATTTCATAGGTCGAGGTAAGTACTTACAAAGAAAGAGAGTGCTGTTAGAGTGTCGTGAGACTGTCATTGCTTATTAATCTTTCCCCCTATTCCCCCACTTAACTTCCCATTTCCTTTCAGGCGTGTCGGTAACGTAGGTATCAATAATGTCGGTATATCAAATGACATTTTTTTTACTCCTCCTCCACCTCCTGATCGTCCATTCATTGAAGTGAAAACTTCTTTAGACGATTTATGGTATAGGAAAATCTTATGGGTTCGTGTCAGCAACATGCATATATAAACACATACAATCGGGTATATACAACGTATTGGCGTTTTTAATTGTAATTTTTAATATTAAAATCAATTTGAAAATTCAAAACATAGTTTTAAGTTTTCACTTCTATCGGCAGTCCGATTTTTGACTGCTTCTGATTTTTTTTTATTTTTTATTATTTTCTTTTAATTACAAAGTATATAAAGTCTTTCCCTCGTCGTTCCTCAATTTATTTTATAAATCCTGTGACAAAACGAGTTCGAAAGTTTCCTTTACGTTCCATGGTCACAAACCGAAGATACTTCGAGACCCGAGGAAGGAAAAAAAAAGATATAAAAAAGAACAGAAGAGAAAGAAGAGATAGAAAGAGAAAGACAAGATTACACGTATTTGAGTCGACTTGCATACCGACGTCCTGGCTCATCCTGACTTGTCCCTTTCCAGAAAGGCTCGCTACGAATGCCAATCCCACACGTAAGCAAGTCCATCTTTCTTTCTCTTTTCATCCTTCTCATCTTCCAAGAGGGGTTGACTTTCTCGTCACGTATCAATAACGTCTGTCAGACTCCTTTGAAGCCGGACTTCCTTGTTCTACCATTAAAGATCTGACTATTTTCTTTTTTTAATTATTTTTATTCCCTTTTAATCTAAGGTTGTTTACTTTAAAAGTTCTTCATTCGCATCAATTAATTCTAATTGGCAAGTATACTTGTCCAACGGAATAATAAAGAAATTAATCATTTGTTATTTATGTTTAAATTTTATCAGACGAAATGAAACAAAAAAGAAGTATAAATAATTATTACGAATAGTCTGAGCAAAGTGTAACAAACATGGTCAACTAAACCTAACGCTAAACGTTTAATCAGGAAACATTTTCCAGATTATATGTATGTTATAGTATAATATTCTGATACAACTTGGAGACATAGTCATAAACAGGAATGATTAAACGAAATATTTGTAATTTAATAGTAACATAATTAACAAGCGGAATGAGTTTTCGTAAAAAGAAATGTATAATTACGATCGAAGAGGAAATGAGTCAGGAATGCGTTAACGCATCTGGAAAGAATGTTGAACGATGAACTTGATATTGAATATCATAAAAAGAAAAAAAGAAAGAAAGAAGAGACTCCGATCTTCCCATCACCTACGTTTCTCCCATTATTGGATCCATTTTATTGTAATATAAAAAAAAATAACGATCATTTTTTCAATCCCATTACAGATTGATTTCTCAAATCTGTCTTTATGAAATATTTGATGAGAAATTGACCAATCCGATAGAAGCTCAATGAAAGATAGGGTGATTCAACAAAGACTAAAAAACTGTAGTCGTGAAAAAATATATTAAGTCTATCGGAAAGTTCTGTCCGTTTATAAATAAGATCGATCTTTGATGCTTTTGAATAATTTCTTTTACACGGTATGTTTTAATAATGGAAACATTGATAAGATTAAAAAAAAAATTATTATTATTGGTCGAAAAGGTTATTCACGAGTTAACTTCCTGTCTGGACGAATAATTTTTTAAATGAAAATTTAACAAAATAGTGTCGGTCAATGTCAAGTACAAAATTCAAATGTTCTAATTAAGAGAACAACTCGATAAAGAGAACTAGCTCGAGTTATAAAGGAAAAGAAACAAAAAAAAAAGAAAAAAATAGCTTCTTAGTAAAAGCATTACTTGATTCAATCCGGTAGAAAAATGGTGCTTAACCGTGCGTGCGCGTATCAGAGCGCGGAGCAAGCAGCACGCATGCGAAAGAAGGTAAATGCAAACGTAAACGTGAAAGTGTGACACCGGTCAAGGTAGTAAGGAAACCTATGCGCGTGCTTGCATCGTATGCACGCCACCGACACGCTCGGAATATAGCCACTTACTCTCCTGCTCGAAAGCAACCTGGAACGCATAAGAGACGAGAAAAGAGGGTCAAATATGACAACCGGGTATCGCAATGAAACTTCGATGAAAGAGAAGTATCAAAAGAGAACAATAAGTGGATATAATCGTTTATTTCTTACACTGTCAATTACGAATATACTCGTCACGAAAGAAAAACTAATTATCATTTAGTTTCATCATTAAATTATATTTATTCAAATATCGAATGATATTTGTAAGTTATTTTGAGAAGAGACCGAAATAAAAATCTAATTCTTTATAAATCTAATTTATTAGCCAATAAGTACATACAATTTTTGTCTAAATAATACAACGTGACAAAAAAGAAAAAAGAAACCGTACAAAATTATTTCCCAACCTAATAGATATGTTCCGTTTATCCAAGTAATTTCTATTTTATGAACGATAAAAATAAAAAAAGGTATAGTAACCATAAGATCAGATAATATTTAGTCGAACAAGGAGACAAAGGAAGAAGGACTGCCGGAGGGAGTAGGCTCGTATGAAAGAAAGGACGAAAAAGAGACCGGACGGACGACGCATTTCCTCTCTCTTTACGAATTTCATAATATTATAATAAAAACATGATCCGCGAATTGGCCGGATGTAAGGGAATATACACGGTGTCAGGGGACATTCCTACACGAAAATCTTTCGAAGCGAGACCGTTGTGTTGTTGGATACTATGTTATAATACGTGTGAGCATTTTGCATGTGTTATGCTAGTATTCTTCGTAATAGAGTATTACTTCGAGATAATTGGACGTATTCGCGTCTACATATGTGCTTTTATATATATAATATATATATATATATATACACACACACATACACATGTATATATATATACTACATGATAAATGTTGTGAGTTTTCCTAGTCCTTTCTTTAGCTAGAAAAGAGTGACAGTTAAGTGGTTGAACATAAGTTCTCTTCGCCATATATATATATATATAATAGCTCGACTCGTACCACTTGAAAGAAGAACACGATGTCTTTTTGACATCCTTTTAAACTTTTAAGCTAACCACGAGTTCTTTAATATTTTCTCGTTAGAACATTCGACGTTATCTCGATCGAATCGACAAGGACAACAAATTCCGCTGGTCGAGTAACTAGAGAGATAGCTAGAACGAGTTATATAAAAAATAAAATATAAATTATATCAATGTGATTAAAGAAAAAGGAGGATGGATCTCGAGTGATGGATAAAAAGAAACAAAGACGGAAATAACGAGTAATACACGACGTTGAATTAAATAATATTATATATATATACTTTAATGATCCTCCAATGAGAACGAAAATTATTCATCGTGATCGTTTATTGAAAAATTCTTACTCCCAACAAGTCGGAAGTCAGGAAAAGATCTAAATCATCCGAGTTAATTGATTTTCCATTGGCACGTAAGGCAAGTGTAAATATACTTATATGTATATAAAAAAAAAGAGTTTTTTTTTTTTAAATAAAAGAAGGACGATTAAAGGAGAAAAAATTCGAAGGTAAGTTAGGCTAACTTTCGAATTCAGTAAGTGATATTCGATCGAACTTGTTCACGGTGTCCTTTGATACGTTTGCGTTGAGGGGTCAGGGATAATGTTTAATGTGATGTTTAATTAATGTATAAATATACATTTACTTACGTATATATATATTTATATATTCATCGTGCGTTAATAGTTGAGCCAATCGTGAGGTCAGAATGTAAAAATAATCGTAAGTATAGAAAAGAAAGACGAGTGTACCTATCTGGCAGTTCGCGTTCAATGCCGTTCGTCGACTCTCCATTTTATTTTCTACGGAATGGTATGCCTTTGATGACGCCAACGAAAGAGTATCGCGTCCTTCGAGATATCACATCGACTTATCCTCCTCTCCCTTCTTTTCCTCTTTCCCTTCTACTCCTTCTCTTTCTTCTTCTTTTTCTATTCTTTGTCTTGATTAGAAAATTAACCATCTTATAACACGTTTAAATCGTTCCATGATACGTCAAAATCATGTTAAAACCATTTAAATCATAAGTGCATATATGTACTAAATTTTCTTTACCTAAAATATTCCTTAGAATCTCAAAATACAATGGAAGTAGTTTCATAGAAATGATCAATTCCGAAATACCTATTTCGTGTACCTTTCCCCTTTATCTAGTCTCGTGCAGCATGCTCATAAATTATGTTTGAATCGAGACATTCGTAAATTAAAATAAAAAGAAGAAAAAATACTTTTCTTTTCAATTGAAACATATCTAAACGATGACAGAGATTTGTCAAACTTTGAAATATAAATATGTCACAGTTTAAATACGAATAAACGAAATCTAAACCAGGCCGAGCATTGTAGCACAACGCTCGAAAACTTTTACTCCCGATCATCGTAAAACATCGACCTCGCTTTCCCGATCCCATCTCTCTCTCTCTCTCTCTCTCTCTCTCTCTCTCTTTTCTCGTCTTTTTTTTTACGAACATATTTACAAGAGAAGTCGTTGTTACAACACTATCTGCCATATTCTACGCATGAACGGAAATAAAATCGTAGTTATGAACGTACGCGCGCGTTACCCACCTTCCTCCCTCGTGATCTCTCGCGCGGGACGTTTCCTCGTTAAAAAAAAAAAATTATAAAAAAAGACTTAGAAGCCGACGCCGGTGGAATAATTACAGGATCGATAGGAAAGAGGAACCCGAATGCCACGCGTGCTTCCGCTCGAACGTAAACATTACACGGCTGTCGAAACCGCATTGGCGAGACCGTCAATTACCAACCCTACATAAATCTTCTCTCTCTCTCTTTCACTCTCTCTAATAAATACAGAGAGAAGGAAACAAATATACACATAGGAAGAGAAAGAGAAAGAGGATCGAATGGATATACCAACACTTTCAGAAAATACAACACACGGATAAGGAAAGTACAGCATTTGCAGAAATACGCACAGACACACACACAGATACAGAGAACACAGACAAACAGACAGACAGACACACATATAGGGTGTTTCTGATGCCTCTCCTCTTCCTTCCAAGTTCTGCGAGAAGCACGAGAAGAGACTGAAATAGGTGACCGGCAAAACTAGTTTTTACCGTAAATCCGCATAGAGAAGAAAGAAAGAAAGAGATAGAGGGAAAAAGAAAGATAGAGGAAGAGAGAGGAAGAGTTGTTACTAGTCGAGGGAGAACGAGAAAGAATTCTCTCGGTGTAGATATAAATCCGTTGAGTGTGCTCAGAAGAGATTCTATCCTCGAATTCGATCCGGTCACCTCCTCCTCCTCCTCCTTCTTCTCCTTCTCCACCTCTTTTTCCTCCTCCACCTTTCCAACCTTATCCATCTTGATATATATATAGTATATATTCGATCGCTATCTTTTCATCTTCTATTTCTATTGAAAATAACTTATTTATTACTACATGTTAAGTATAGTATCTATATATATATTACTTCTCTGCACAGATGAGAATCCAACGTGTAAAAAGTATTAATTCAAACATTTATCTGTATGTAGAAGTAATATGTAAACTTTCGAATATTAACTTCTTAGATACTACGCGCCACTATGGTGGCTTTCGTATATGTCCTCTCTTAAAATAACAATAATTAATTGTATTTTTAACTATTAAAGTATATGTAATATATTTTTAAGAAAATGATAGTTTAATCATCGAATATTTTATTCCAATGTACTCGAGTAGAGAATAGCATTATCTGTCACACATTGCAGTGCTGTATTATTTACACGTAATTTGCGTTGAACTCTGCCGTACAGAGAAACAGGCCCGCTCAAAATTTAGCTGTGCTTAAGAGGTTAAATTCGATATCTGCACGATGTATTAAAAAATATATCTGTAGATCTTTCTAAAAAATGTTAAAATTAAATTTATCTAATTATACGTATATCAAATTGTAATTATTATTCATGAAATTTGTATTCAAAAATGATCGGCAAACATTATTACATATCGTAATGGCGTAAATGATTATAGTATTATTTGTTAAATGAATTTGAATAATTATATACCGAAAATAGCTCACGTTAAAAGTGCTCCAAATCCTTCGTATAAAAGAGAAACAGTTCCGAGATAAATGGCAGGATGAGGAACGCATTCACACGCACGAGCAGGCGCTCGCGCGCGCACGCAACCGATCGTCGACGTGTAAAAAGGCAAGAGGCAATCACGACCAGGCCCGAATATGGGAGAGTAAGGTCAGGGTGCGAACGCAGCTGAGAACGAGGAATGCCATTACGAGCGTTTCCTCCATTTTCCCTCCCTCTTTCTCCCTCTCTCTCTCTCTCTCCCTCTTCCGTTTTTTTTCGGAAACGTAGGACTCCCACCTCGTATTTTTATACGACCATTTCTCGACCAGGGTAAGTTAGATAATAATTCAAAGTATAGTTTTTGAAAATTAGTCTAGGAGGCATTAAAATATTGTAACTTTACGATGAAGTTCGATTCTATTTCAAATCGTAAAGTAACATTCAAATATTGAACTCGCCGCCATATTGTTTCTGCATTTAAAATCTCTAAAACATTATAAATTTGTAACTATGACTATATATAAATACTTTCTAACAAAAATTTCAAAGTCAAAAATGATCAATTACCATTACAACTTTGAACAGTAAACTCCCCATCTATCTTTCTTTCTTCTCGTGTCTCTTTTCCTCTCTCACTTTCCCTCTTTCGTTCTTTGGCTTTCAATTTTCAATGATAATGAATCTCATTAATTATCAGAACACATCCCTACTCAATCCTTAACAATCTTCGTGATATTCTCTCTTGGTATCCTCGCCCGTATCCACTCGTATTAAAACAGTAGAAGAAGATAGAAAGTAAAGAAGAAGAAAAAGAAGAATAAAAATAAGAATAAGAAGAAGAAAAAGAAAAAAGAAAAAGAAGAAGAAGAAGAAGAAGAAGAGGAAGAAAAGAAGACTTGGCCGGATGCGTTGAATATCGCGTGTTTCCACCAAAGTGCGAGAGCGCCGGGCTAAAGGCTCTTGCTTACTCTCGCTTACTCGCTTGCTCACTCGCCACGCGTGCATCGCAATGCAATGCAATGCAGGCAGCATAAAACAAGCTGCCATACATGGGGCGACCGTCAGCCGACTCCGGGTTATAGCAGGACCAGCTAGCGATGGCCGAGAGGAACCCAGCACACTCTCTGCTGGAAGAACAGAAATAAGGAGAAAGATAGAAAGGGATGGAAAACGAGAATAAGGATAAAAGATAGAGAAAATGAAAAAGATAGAAATATATATATATATAGAGAGAGAGAGAGAGAAATAGAGAGGGGGGGGGGAGAAAAGGAAAAAAAGAAAAAGAGAAATATCCAAAGAGAGAAAGAGATATACAAGTTAGATAGAGATCTTTAGAGATAGAGATACTAATATAAAGGGAATAAGAGAAAAACGGGATAGGATGGATAGGTAAATGCATGTATTTTATGGTCGTGACAATGTTGGACGAAGTAAGGACAAGACTTTAATGACGACGGGGACTCGCGAGTTATTATTTACGATTATTATTATTATTAATGAAGTAATTATGCAACGGGCAATTAAAATCTTTATATCTTTTTCTCTTCAACATAATATAATACTTAAGGTGAACAAAATAGGGTTTTTAATATCTACAAATATATAATGGGGGAGGGAGGAAATGGGGAAATTAAAAATGTATAGAAAAAAGAAAAGAAACGAGATGAATAAATTTCAAATAAAATATATTTGTACCTATGTACGTTAATATGTATTTATGCACATTGGAAAGAGATAAAGAAAAAGAAAAGTTATTCTTGAGTGCAACTGTACCAAGAAGATGACTCCGAGTTGCATGGAATCGGACCTCTTCTCTCGAGATAAGCCAACTTGCTCTTTTGCAAAGACGAAACACAAAAGGGAATCTCTCTCTCTCTTTCTTTCTTTCTTAATGTCCTTTTTTCTTTCCAGCACCTTTGGCTAATATTCTCATACTCTTTCTCTCTTCTCCACGTATGATCCATAGAATTTCTCATTTTATCTCTCGCAACGAGCTACCAAGAAAATCTATTATCGATGTGACTAATCACGTTCTCAGTTATGCCTACAGCTATTTCGTATATACTATGT
The DNA here is from genome assembly GCA_023678845.1 of Mischocyttarus mexicanus. NCBI lineage: Eukaryota > Metazoa > Arthropoda > Insecta > Hymenoptera > Vespidae > Mischocyttarus > Mischocyttarus mexicanus. The sequence continues at coordinate 632,572 of JACGTP010000015.1, read as the reverse complement.
AAGGATTGTATGTATACATATATGTAAATATATATGTATATGTTTATGTGTGTATGTTTATATGTACGTGCATGAATCGAGAGTCTTTGACGCGGTGAAGATGCGATCTGAATAAGCTCGATGTTAACACATTCTCTCTCTCTCTCTCTCTCTCTCTCTCTCTCTTTCTTCCTCTCTTTCTTTCCTATTTAAGTATATATGTATACATTTTATCAGGTTCTAGCTACTCAAGCTGTTTAAAGTAGCTACTCTCTTTATGAAAGAACTTTGAGGGATTACACCTCCCGTCCTTGGATCGAAAGCTTCGATATACCTATGTATATGTATATAAGTAGAAATACATATCATGTATATATATATATCTATTCCTTTCATTCGATGAGAAAAGAAAAACAACCAAAAAATATAAAAGTTGTGTTAACTGGTACGTTGTATCAATACGAAATATAGTGTATATATATTTCCTCTTTCCCCTAACAAGTAAATGTGTGAATAGATATCTTATATGTTCATGTATGTATCTATAGAAAGAGAGAGAAAACTATGTAGTATATAATACATGCAATCTAGAAAGTATAATGTAACGACAAACGAACAGTCTGAGTGATTAATTCTTAAAGTAAATTTCTCTCTCCTATCTCTTTCTTTCTTTCTTTCTTTTATTTTATTTCTTTATTTCTCTTGCTTTCTGTAGATCGAATTCCCCGTAACCTTGTAAAGCGGTAGTTACATGCCGTTATACATATAGCCGAAGGTGTCGAAGGCGTATGGACGGTAACACCCACGTGTTTGAAACGATGAAAACAGACAGATGGATTAGACGGATACGTTACATACATACATGTACGATAATATTAGCTTTTTACGGAAGAATCTTCTATATATCTATTCCTATCTATTATCTTCTTTATATATTTTGACAGAAAACAATCTTCTACCTCGTTCTGGATATTAACCTTTGTTGGGGAAGAAAAAGAAAGGAGATTCTATTTACATGGAGAAAGTATGTTACATAAATTAATTCTTTTCTATTTATAGATACTATTTTTAGAAGATAATATTATTACATATATGTATTATTATTCATATATTATCATATTTATTATCATTCGATATAACACATCCCGCTGTGAATATATTTAACCAGTTCACTGTGTTTGACGCGTATACGCGTCAAGGAGATGTGATAGAATAAATAATAAAATTAATCAAAATAAGTAATAACATAAGCAATTTTATAAAATAAATCTATTTTTTTGATGCAATATTTTAACATCGACACTTACTTTGTGTTCGACGACTATACTCGTCGTGACACACGAAAAGTGCGAGAAATGACACAGTTAAATGGGTTAATAAATAAAAATACAAAATTCATATTTATATGTCTTTTTTAACTTTTTTATGTTGACAAATTTTCGACTAATTTTAGGAATGATAATCGATAAAAAAATAACTGCAAGAACGAAGTTGACTTTATTATCATATATACTGGAACGTTATTGACGTCCTTGACATTTTCTACTTTTCAATGGCACCTTGAAAGACAATCACAGAAAGAGAGAGAGAGAGAGAGAAAGAGAGAGAGGAGTGCGAAGAATCTGTTATACGTCAACATATATCTTCGTATGTTTTTATACATAAATAGTTTTATTTATGTCCACTGGATTGCATAGTTCGCATTTTCCGAATGTTACTATAGTCATTGAATTAATTATCTCTTTATCTTTCCCTCTTCTACATTTATAAATTACACCTCTAATGTAATAAAAACCTATTTCAAAATTAAAATACGACCTATAATTAATCCATTAAAATCAAGAAAATTAGAATAAATCGTTGTTCACGATATACAACTACGTTGTTAATTTAAAAAAAAAAAACATAATAAAAAAAAGAAGTAACTATGTTACATAATAGTCAAGAAAATAAACGAGTTGAGCAAGGAACTAGAAATAATAAATGTACATAATTAATTGATTAAAAAATCATCGATAGTGATACAGATATTATATAACTTCTAACGTAAATAATAAAAATCCTTGTTAAGAAAAATTTGTACTGCTTAATAATAATTCATTTTTAAATTAAACAGAGATCGTATTTTTAATCGTTGTACATTTGTAAGTTATTAACGAACTAAATAAATAATATCTTCGTCGTTGATTAGAAAAATGGAAAAATGTTTAAAAAATTAATTTAAAAAAAAGAAAGATTCTTTTCTTAATCGTTTAAAAAACATCGAAGTTAAAGAGAAAACAAATAGTAATACCGAGTAGGAAAATAGAAATGAGTTATAAAATGGCCGATAAATCGTCGAGCATGATCCACACACTTTTTATAACCGAACAGGATGCTTTCTATCTTTACCTCTCCTACTTTGTCTCTCTCTCTCTCTCTTCTTTTCTAAGTAAAAGAGGGTGGTTAGAGAAGATCCCACTCTCTTTCTACGACAATGATCGCTCGTCTCAACCTTGAAAGTTGTCCCCTCGGGCCGGGTAAGTGCGCACACGAGTCCTTCGATTTACACGGCGCCACAGGACGAGATCCATGAAGAAATGCGTGTCTATGGCAGATTCTTTTTATTAATGAACGAACGAACGAACGAACGAACGAACGACTGGATGAACGGTGAAGGTCGCGCCTGACTATGCTACGCACAATAGTTCCAAACCCTTTGGTTTCCAAAAACCCACAATACATTTAAACATGTGATTTAATCGCTGATTATAAATCTGATATTATTTATTTTTTAAACAAAATGACAAACAGTTTTATTAAAAATTCATTCAATCATATTGAAAATTATTATTTAAGAATTTTAGTTGAATTATAAGTTAATTCATGAAATTTGAAATAATATTTATTAGACTATTCGCTATTGGATAAGCCATTTAATAAACCCTAAATCAATTAGCGACATTATATCGTGGCGTGTAGAGTAACTTGTAGTAATTATATTAAATCGTTATATTTATCTCTATAAAGCTTGCACACGACTATCGCTATAAATTAATATTAGATTTAATCATCGTATCTCCAGATATGAGAGAAATCTAATGGGCGTATCTCGTGTTTTCAATAACATAAAAATATATATTATATCTACAAAATAAAATCGTATAACACGAATTCATGGAAGAGAACATATCACCTGTGTTATAATAAAATAGCATACACATTAACGTAGTAAAAATGTATTGTGAACCTAAATAAATGTTAGATATTAAAAAAGAAACTTCGAATAAAACAAGAATTGAAAGAAATCATCGTTATCAGGAAACTTTGTAAGAAACATTGATACTTAACGTAATCTCGTACTAAAGTAACTACAAATACAATGGATAAAACCTCGAGACAATGATGTAAAATATCTAGAAAGTACGTATACCTATAAGTTAGGGTCAAATTTGGTCTCTCAGTTAAACAATGGAGAGAGATCGGGATTGAAGATCTGCCGATCTTGAAACGTATCGAAGAGTTTCCGATATATTCTTCAAGAACAGTACTAGCATAAGAGGAGGAGATAGCTATCGAGAGGAGGCGAAGTATGCGAGTGCCATGATCGGGACGACAAGAAGTCGAGCGGCGGATCCAGTTGAACACGCGGCCTTTGTTGTTTACGAGCCGTGATATGGGTATTAAGTAACGCCATTGCTGCTGCTGCTGCTGTTGGTGCTGTTGCTGCTGCTTTCACTGTCGCCTACGCAGCCGTTAAATTCCTCTACACGCGGCTACTCCCAAAGCAGATCTTTAAAGCGACAGCAACAGCAGCAACAGCAACAGCAACAACAACCAGGACTTTCCTATCCCTTCCTACCTGCATTGTCCGATAAATTAATGGAACACACCATCTGGCATTGTCGATCGTATTAACCGTAAGGGAAATAGATCATTGATTTTTGGAATGCCATATTTGTCCCGGACACCAGATCGTAACGTGTATGTAAATACATACTTTATTTACGTAAGCGGTTCACTGACTGATTTAAATAAATAGCTCGGGAGAAACTTACTAGATAGATAAAAGTACATATATACACCTATCTTCTTTTAAACTAGCATGAATGAAATTTTAGTTAAAGAAATATAAGAAGAACTGAAAAATGCTTATCGATTTATCGAGCCAGATTATAATAAAATTTTTAATAACTCTTGAAACGATGAGAAATTCATTAAACATTGTGTAGATTTCATATATTTGAAAAACATTACCACTTCAAAGAACAACTCTTATATATTAAAAATGCTTAATACTAAATGAACTATTAACTATTATTCTAAAGTATCTTATTATACGTTGTAAATAATTTTAAATATATTAATATTACCTTTGTGTACATTAATTTTTTAATTCAATTAAAAATGATTACAGAAAAGAAAATGTAATACCTAACTATTACTGCTTATTCTCATGAATTATCTCATTAACTAGATAAAAATAGAAGAAAAACATATATATAAAGAAAAAACAGAGTAAATCTAGAACAGTGTTTCTCAATGTTTCTTTTTAAATTATGTTCCATAAAAAAATCTCAAAGATATAAACTTCCCCGTATCGTATAAATCAGGTTCTGAAAAAATATAATATCAAAAAAGTATTTCAAATTAATAATAATAAAAAAAAAAGACATTAGTATACGTAGATGAAATAGTTTTTAATTTAATACTTCATCCTAATGAATGTAACAATAATTTTTTATATGAATCTAATATGAAATGTTGGAAAAGAAATTTTTTACGGGTCATATAATGTTAATAAGATTAAATAACTGTCCGAATTATTAAAATTATTCATATATGGGATGTGCATTACACGTTGGGAAACACTGATCTAGAAAGAAATAAGGGGATCAAGGATCGGGCAACGTACCGACAATAGGTAACCTTGAATTTAGCAGAGCGGAAACGACACCCGTATCTCTTTCACCCCGGTTCTCTAATTACTTTCTCCAGAGTACGTAGAGTAGGTAGAATCTAGGAGAATAATAAGGGGCCGTTAAACTATCCGACTTATCGTACATGTAAGTAAGTGTAAGATATAAATGGTAAGTACACACTTACATATATATATTCATGTATACTTTTTAATTATAAAATATCAGACTAATTGTAAATCAAACAATTGAAATAATTAGTACAGTCGTTCAAGCACACAGTAAGTGTCTTTGTTAAAATATTGCATCAAAAGGATAGGTTTATTTTATAAAATTGCTTATTTAATCATTTATTTTGTTTAATTTTATTATTTACTTTGCCACTTCTCCATGACGAGTAGTATACTCGTCAAACATAGTTAACTGGTTAACTATAGCTGCATATCTTTAAATTTTAAACAATATATTGTCATAATAATAATTTTTTGTTCACCCTGCAATAGATTGGTACAGAGTATGTACATATATATATGTGTAATATATGAGATGGTATACAATACTTATATACATATATAAATGCAATGCATGTCGTAATAGTAACCTACTTCCGTCGAGTTTCATTCATGTATTATAAGAGAAAAGCAAGGATGGGAAAGAGAAACAGAGAAACAGAAAGAGAGAGAGAGAGAGGAAAAGTTAGGTTGAATCTTTTTTTTTCCTTTTGGTGCAGGATCGTTTAGACGCACGTGCCGGAGTCTCGAGACGCAATCGCGATTATCGTTTTATCTTTTTCCCCGAGATTCACGGATAAAGTGCAGCCGCCGTCTCTTTGCTGTGCACAGCTAACCCACGCAACTCTTTCGAGATTCATAGAACGGGAGAAGGAAGCAATTCATAGTTGTTCATTTAGTTCTTGGAAGTAAATTAGAATGACATCCGCTTTAGAAAAGATTCGAGAATGATCGAACGTAGAAACGGTTTAAATCTAGATTTTATTTTGTAGTTTACTTCATTGGGATAGATACAAAGAAACTCTAACCTGTGTTTCACTTTTAATGGATTACATTTTGTATTGTTATTTTTTCAACGAATATCTAATCTCGTATTGAGTTTAATTAATGTTTCTAATTTTTGTATTTTATTCAACGTGAACAACACTTTATTTTCTATTAACACATCGGATAAGATCGTTTAATCTAATTTAATTAATATGTCGATTGAAAAATAATGGTAATCAAACACGTTTAATTTTTATTCCTAATCTATGTCATATATTCAAAGAATTTATCTAATCTCATCTCTAATTTTATTGATAAATATTGTATTCGATCGTTGAAGGAATAATAAAATCTCAACCTATTTCAATTCTATTTCTAATCTTACTATTTTTTTTTTCAAGCACTATATATAATTCTAAATCTACATCGGATAATAAAAGTATCCAATCTTATCTAATTTAATTTAATTCTCATTGAAAAATACTCACAGAAATTTCAATGAAAATTTAATTATTTATAACTATTAACTAACGTGGCATGTTTTCTTTTTTCCAAAATAATAAATCTAAATTCTCGTAGAATTAAATTGTATCTAATTCTCGTTTAAATCTTATTTAATTTCTTTGAATAGATTTTCATTAAAAAACAAAAATTACGAATAACCCTTACCTACCGCGATAAAGAGGGTGGAGAGGATGGGTAGGGTGGAAACGAAAATGCATTTAAAGTGGAGAATGCGAGGTCTTAACGATCCTGAAGCTAATGCGAATGAAAATCTTGTGGACTTGTTAACGTTTGTGCGTGGGGGAGGAGATGGTACTTTTCTTATTCTCTCTCTTTTTCTCTCTGTTATCCGGGTAAACCCGAACGACTTCGTAAATGGGACCAAACATCGTGCGAGTCCTCCACCTCCACCTCCTCCTCCTCCTCCTCCTTTTCGAGAGAGAAAGACGATAATGCGATGTACATGGCATTAACTGATATCTACACATATATACGTATATATGTGTACGTTGATGTATTCGTGGAATAGCGTGAGCGAGATCGTTTACACTCGACTCGCAAATCTCTCTAACGATCGACGTTAACGCACCAGAAAGCATAATCTTTCTCTCTCCCTCTTTTTCGCATTCGTTCACATTTGCAACACAAAAAAAAAATAAAAACTTGTTGAATGTAATCAAGATTCTCAAAAAAGAAAAAAAACAACTGCATTTCGAATTTTCCTAGAAAAATATCATTTCTTTCTAACTTATTATTTTACGCTTATAATAATAATAATAATAATAATAATAATAATAAACATGATAAAAATTTAGAGATATTTTTCCGATGAGAACAAATTTTTATTTCGCTTGAAATGACCGAAGAGAAAAATTAAATAAAAAAAAAAAAAAAAAAAAAAATACAATTACAGCGATACGCTTTGATTCTTCTTTGCAAGGATCATTAGGAACGATTGTACAAAAAAGAAAGAAAATACTTAATTCCTTTTTTTTTTTCTTTTTTTGTTAGGCGAACGAAGGCACGCGTCCAACTTTTACACCAGCTCGTGATCATTAATGCGATGAGGTAAGAAAGTGATCTGCTCACAGTGACACGTTAAATCCGTGCGAAATAATTACACGGTGGCTCTTGGTCATATATATATGTGTGTGTGTGTGAGTGTAATATGGGTTATACGATATCCCACTTCTATTTAATTCCACATTTTCAACATTAAAACACATGTAATATAATAACAATATTTATTAATAATAATAATAATTTATTTTTCACGATTAATTATTTATTCTAAAATAATTGTATAATGTAATAATTTATAATCATCATTGCATTTATTTAACCCCTTTCCTGTACTTTAACGAGATAGTTGAACCAAACGTAAACATAATTAACCAAGCTCTGTTGTTCGACTGATTCTCGAGTCTTGTCTGTCAACGCCTACCGCTTGGGCCCGAGTTTCGTCGAGCTAAATGGCACGGAAAAGGGGTTAATGATAAATGATTTTTTTTGTATCTTTCCATCGTGACCATTGTTAATGTAATAAAAATAAAAATATAATTTACCGAAACTAACTCTAAGATAAAATAATCCAAGAACGCGTTAATGAACAAATAATGAATTTTGTATGCAAGAAAAAATTGCATCTAATGACGTAGTTGAGAGAAACTCAACTAAAAAAATGAACAGCCACGGTACGTTTGAGTTTAATTTTCTCGTTCGACCTACTACGACGAGCATTGTAACACTTCGATCTCGTTCCCGGAGACAACATAGGATATTATCGTCCGCATTGAACAACGGGGAATGAAACATACAACGTAGGTGCAACGGTATATCTTTCCTCTCTCTTCAAACAATACCATTCTTTCTCTTTTTATCTTTATCCTCGGTTGTTCTCTCGAATAGAATGCAGTTTAGATTTTTCGACAGGTAAAGAACATTAGTACTAACACCAACTCAAAGTTCTCAAAATTAGAGTTAAACAATTCCAAATATCCTACCAGGGAGTTAAGGATAAAAAAAAAATAATAATAATCATACTTTTATGAATATTATTTTCAATTTCGAATTGAAGAATCTTTTTCCATTGAAGCCATTTAACAAAAAAAAAAAAAACAAGAAAAAATTCATTGAATACATTTCGATTATTTTAACACTAGAATTATCAAATAAATATATGCAATTATATATCGATTATGTTACTGTTTCATAATAACCGGTTCACGTATGATACATTTCGTATATTAACATCTAGAAATAATTCATCTCTGGATGAAAATAAAAAAAAAAGAAATAACAGTTACTCATATAGAAGAATGATTCTCGCATTGGCAATATGATAGAGAACGGACGGTAGATCTTAGAAAAAAAAAAGAAAAAACTTACTCAATAGATAGTAATAATTTTTTGATCATTTCTATATACTGCTCGTAGTATTGAAAGTACAATTCAGATAACTGTATCTCAAGGTAACTCGCCTTGTATACATAAGTTCGATACCAGCAATGAATAATAATAGTAGTAGTAGTAGTAGTAGTAGTAGTTGTTGTAATGGTAATAGTAATAGTAGTAATAGTATAATGTGTAGTAGTGGTTATAGCTAACACAACACAGTTATGCGTGATCGAGCGATATCTGGTCCAGTCATCTGGAGCAATTCATCTGCAGTTACCGGCATAAAAGCTATGCGAAAGAGTGACAGCGATCTAGTAGGTTTCAGAAACCAACTGGCAGAGTTAAACGAACTAAAGGAGTTATAGTGATCGAGTACCATTAACCATATGCTACAAAATATTTCATAATCTGTCAAAAATTCATATAAGAAAAAATCAGAGATAGAAAGAAAGAGAGATAGAGAGAGTTGATGAAACTATATTAATCAAAATGTCATACACACAATGACTCCTCGACGTACAATTCTAATTATATTTTTTAAATATTGTATTGACCTATGTTTTACAACCGTCCCTTTCCTCCAACCCTTCTCCGTCCGAGATTATATAATTTTCTAGATTTGTATTAGCATTCGTGTATGCATTTTTTTTGTTTATTAAAATCTAAAAAGTCTACTGTTTAGTTCGAATTACGAAGATTCTTCAAACTTTCGTGAGTGAGTGAAATTTTTAACAAAAAAAGAAGAATAAAATTACTTAGGCTAAATAGACTTGAACCTTTGAATAAAATAATCTAGTCACGTGATGTGTGTCTGAGGAATATGCGGGTTACGCATTAAACGCGTGTGACGCGTGTAACACTTTCGACGATGCAACTTCTCTCTCTCTCTCTCTCTCTCTCTCTCGCTCTCTTTCACCGGTTGTACTCGAAACGATTACATAACTAAACCTACAAAGATCGCGAATCTCGTCTACAATAAAATGTAATAAACGTAGTTATAATTATTTATAATTTAAATAAATAAAAATAAAAATATATCGTATATCTAAACAAACTTAATGAAATATAAAATAAATAAGAATCGTATGGGTAATATTTAACACATAATATTAGGGGAATTAACATAAACCATAATAATATGTCGGTTGCATCTATTGTGCATATCCAACACAAATGCTATCTCAAAATGAAAACTTTGTAGTAACTCATCCGCCAGCATAGAATCTCGTTCCATTCTATTCTTCCTGGGTGAGTTTTATTTAAAGAACAAAAATAGAAAATAAAAAAATAAAAAAAGAAAGATTCGCACAAGCCTCGTTTTCATCAAAAGCCAACCTTTCGTCCCTTTTCGTAGTTTTATTTCTTTTTTTTTTTTTACTTTCTTTCCTTTCGAAGAATAAGAGGAGATGAATTTCTAAAACGAATTACCACCCACGTGATATCCCTACACGAAATCCGCATCTCGTATTATCTCTTTTTTTTCATTCTTTTCTCCTCCTCGATCTCTCTCATAATTAACGAATTATACCCAGGAGGGATGTTAGAAGACCAAGGTAAGATGATCTCTGATAGAATGACGGTTGGACTGCTCCTTGCCCATCCCGTAGTAAATTGGTTCCTTCTCCTTCCAAGAAACGGAAGGTTACACCTTCTTTCCGAGGGCAAACCGGATTGGAGGACTGTATCGTTGGAGAAGACGAAGTAAATGACGACGACTAGGTCAAGCCTTCATCAGACTTCTTCTTTCCTAGGGCCTTAACTGCGAAATTGGTACGCAATACCGTTTTCCAACCTAGACGATCAACTAAGAAGCATAAAATACTAAGATTACTTTAGAAATCGTACAGTGTACAATGTACACGGTCATGATTAAAATTTATTCAAATATCCCTATTATTATTTAATATAATAAAATGTAATTGATATCTATTTGTATAATACTTCTTAGAAGATCGATTAATGTTACCTTTTTATATTGATGTACATCATTTTATTTTCAACGTTGTACTAATCCAATTTTGATTAAAAGAAAAATGAGTTAAGATTAGTTCGATTTAAACAAGGGATGACTTATTTTCATATTGTTAATATACAAAACCAATGCAGTATAATATCGAACGAATAACGCAAACCCATTTTAAACATATCAAAATAAAACAATGGATATATAAGATTTAAAAAGAAAAGACAGTTCGTATAATTATTGATAATTATTGGACAACTTGTATAACGTAATTGCACGTTAGCAATTATTCTAACGATAGAAATTTTGTTCATTGGAAAATATTAATCAGTAGAATAATTGTAGGGTATAAGTATACTCAAGGAGGATAAAAGAATTGCCTTAGAGCGATAAGTCTACGGTGGTACGGAGCAAGCTCTGAGAAATTCTCGCCTTATAGGTACATAAGTACATAAATACATATATACTACTCTCTCTTATACATATATACAGATATAATATATATAAGTAAAGGTCGATGTACGAGGACTATATAAATTTGTATAGACATACATATGTATATGTATATAGATATTAGTAAGTATGTATAGTGGTGTTAAACGACTGGATTCTTCTGAGAGACGACCAACATGAAAATGAAACGAGGGCAAAGAGAGCAAGAGAAGCTCCCTCGCTTTAACGCTCCCATTGTGTCGTTGCACCAAGGAGTCTCTTTGACTCTTTTCATCGGACTTCTACCTCCTGAAAAGAACTTGTCACCGTTTTCTCATGATTCTTCTTTTACAAAAGAAAAATGACGAATAATAATTATTCAAGAAAGTTTTTCTATTTTTTTTACTCAACCACTCTCTCTCTCTCTCTCTCTCTCTCTCTCTCTCTCTCTCGCTCGCTCGCTCGTTTTCAATCTTACAATAAAATCTTAAATATCCTAATCTAAATTCTCTTCATACGTTGCACGAGCATAGAATTTGTAGAATGACTTCGAACGTCTAACCTTTAATGTGTTCGACATAATGTGTATACGTGTAATACATCATAGAGAAAAAAAACAAAAAAAGATATTTGAAATATTATTATTTAACTGAAATACGTAAAAAAAAAAACAAATAACAAATTAATCAAAATTTAACTTACAATTAGTACTAAAAATAAAGTAACGTCGTAAAAAGAAATAAGAAATAAGAAAAAATAAAATACGAAAAAAATAACTTTCAAATAAATAAATACGCGTACCAATCGAAGCTTAGTATATCCGATAAATAAACGATAGATATAATATTAATTATTAATGAACAAGGTATTAGATTAATAATGAAGAAGAAATTAAAAGGAGGGATGGGTTAGGTGGTGGCAGGTAAGGGTTGGGATCGGTAAAAGTAACGCCGATCGGTGCCCGACTAGGCGCCACAGTTATCGTAATTATTGTAATCGTAATTATTGTAAAGTGCTCGATAGAAAGTCGAGAAGTATGAGTTTCTTCTTCGATCGATCGAGATAGAAAAAAAAAGAGAGAGAGAGAGAGAGATACAGAAAGAGAAAGAAGAAGGGTAAAAGGGGCAGAAGGGAGGGGAGGAGGAGGAGGAGGGGAGGGGGCATCGAAGCGAAGAAGAGACTCGATCTTCCGGTTTCTTCGTCGATCGAAAGTCGATGAGACTGCGCCTCATCCATGAGAGGGAGAAAGACCATACTCGTACGCATACGTGCGCACGCGCACTCACGCGATTAGAAAGACGGGAAGAACGAACCGATATTTTAATAAGATCGTTTGGATTTATCCTAATTTATTATCCGGTTTTACCGGGAGAATTTCTATCTTTTTATTTATTTATTTATTTATTTATTTCTTATTTACTTTCTTTCTTTCGTTCTCTCTATCTCTCTCTCTCTCTCTCACTCTCTCTCACTCTCTTTGAGTCTTTTTTTTGTCTCTCGTATCTTGACTCGTAATCAGATTATCCCAAGAATATAAGTCAAGCTAACGGAGAAAAGACATTGGAGATGAGACGATCCTTTATGTTATTTTTAAAACAACGATCCGTAAGGTTGACGAAGTTTAAAATTAAGAGAAAACAAAGATATGAAATCATGTTATCTTATTAAGATTCGAATTAATATCGAAGATATAATAATATTGCAGATCGAAAAAAAAAAACGAAAGAAGATTTAAAGGAAAAATCTAGGATTACTCCCGTTGAGAGGTGACGTGTTGTTGTTGTTTAACAGTCTTTTCGATCGAGGAGGAGGAGGAGGAGGAGGAGGCGCTTACTCTAGCGTAGAAAGTCGGTAAACTGTTGGAATTGCTAGTCACAGTTCGATGAATCGAAGGAAGAAGCTAAGAAAACTCGTTTGGGTTTTAAATCCGACCTCCTGACATAATTCATGAAATTATTCGTCATATAATGCGAGAGGATTTACCTCATATGAATACGTTAATTCCTTTATGAGAGATTTATCCCGATTCGCGAGTACTTCAAATCTTGTTTCGATCATTTCGTCGTTGACGATTACGCGATATCTTTCGTTAGTTCATACAATGTCACGTTCGAACCTATTTCTTTTTTTGTTCTTTTTTCTAATTAACTCAAATTCATACGACTTTCTTATCGAAGAATACAATCTTCGTGGAAATATTTTTCCCTTTTTATCTAAATTTTTATCTCTTAAGTATTATCCAAGTTAAAACTATCGAGTAGATAATATCAGAATTTTCAGAAAAAAAAAATACTACTTTAATAAATTGTTTTGTTTTTTTTTTTTGAAGATATAAAGAAAATATTTAAAAAATATTCAATAAAAAAAAAGAAATTACTAATATCATTTGTTATAAAATATGAAAAGAAGAAAACGCGAGAGAGAAAATTCCAACATTTTGCTTATTGGCCAACCGAATAATTTCATTATAATAATATCTCGAATAGATACATACAAAAGAAAAAAGCTGATGACGATGACGATGACGATGATGATGATGATGATAATAATATTCCCGGTTACATCACGATGACTCTTATTCGACAAAAATTATTATTGAATATCGTGTCTTCTTGGTAAAAGGTTCCAGAACTCATTCGACGCACTTTCGATACGTCTTATCGCTGAAGTAGAGGAAAACAAGGGAGTATCAGGAGTTCTAATTAGTCGTCGAAGAAAACGTAATACGTTAGGTTTTAATCTTATCTCGTTTAAGCTATATACGTAAGTTCTCAGCACGATGTTTCCCCCCTTTATCTTCGGCTCGTTGATCTTAGCGTAATTCGGTCGGACATGCGCATGCTCGCACGTGTATACACACAATAGTATATCTTATACACGTATTTACTTATACGTTCACATATATACTCTCTTTTTCCACGTTTATCAGAAACTCTTTATCATTCGACATGGCAAACAAGTGCGACCAAGTAGACCTCAAACTTCCTCTCCTTTTTCATCGATTTGATCCAATGCAACGCGGTCAGAGAACTCACACACAACGTTATTTTGTTCTCTAACAATGTTTGTTATACCAGACAGGGACCGTGAGGAATGCAAGCATTATATCATTACGAACTATTACCCATTACATAGCTCGTTATACCGTATATATCGTATATTATCCTAGCTACGTTCTTGTAAAAACTGAACTTTCTTTCTTTCTCTCTATCTCTCTATCTCTCTCTCTCTCTCTCTTTCTCTCTTTTACTCACTTATTCTCATCGTCTGGAGCCCTTTTGCCACTGATGAGACTCTCGGTCTATTACCATGCACGATCGCACTTTGTGCACGTTCCCTCGTGTTTGTATATGTGTATGTTTGTAATATATATGAACTCGTTCCCTATGTGTATGAACTATTTAATTTTGTAGCTAAATAATTCGAGTGATTTACGGGCGACATGAAGGTTCGATCGAGACGATAGTTCAATATCAGGCAGCTTATTGAAATACCTGTCCCAACCATCGACCACATTATTTAACGTTTTTATAAACCTTCGTATAATGAAGAAGAAGAAGAAAAGTAAGAAAGATAGAAAAAGAATTACCCTTTTTTGTATTATTTTAATAAGGTATTCGTTTATCTTGAAGAAATCCTGAAGGAACCCTGACGCATTTTTAATGTCTATTGATAATTAAACGATTCCGAGCTTTAGTCAGCCTTGAAAATATATAAAAATATACTACGTGTAGATAAAAAAAAGAAAAAAAAGGTTCGATAACTATCGTTTTACGCAAGAATACGCAACTACGTTTTTCGAGTATTATTATTTCTATTTGTATTTCTGATATTGTCTTATTACTCAAGATATTATAGTGAATTGTGATAAATTATCTAGAATGAAAACAACAAAACACGGATAACAAATATTTCTCGAACAATATCAAACACATTGTTCAAATAAATCGAATGTTCACTTAAAATATTAGTAAATAACATAAGGACATCAGTACTTTTCCAAAACACGAGAAACAAAATAATATAAGTATTTACTTTCAACGTACTAAGTAGTTTTTATTTCTTCGGTATTTTTTCAAAAAAAAAAAAAACGAGAAACAAAAATCTCCAAAAAATAAACTAACAAGAGGAAATGATTGACCCTTGCACGTATCCATTCTCTTTTATGTTCGCTTTTTCAAATTACTACTTTACTAGTTTCCATCAGAAGCCAGTTTAAACGCTTTGTTCAAGAAAGCACGTGCACGATTTATGAATGTGCATATAACGCGTTTACGTACGTGTGTATATATATATATATATATATATATATACTTACGTGTACGGGTCACTTTCTCCAAAGCCAAGTAAATCCAAATAGAGCAAAGCAAAGCAGAGCAGAACAGAATAGAACAGAATAGAACAAGACGGAGCAGGAAAGAAAATAGTTGAACAGAACAGAAGAGAACAGAGAAATGCAGTAGAGAACAGACACAACATATACAATGTCGTGTTTAAACGGTGTAAAGCACATGCTGAATCGGCGACTTACGCAATCCGAACCGAAACCTTTCTCCGTAACATTGACTTTTTCGAGAGTAATTGGCGCGAGCGCGCTCCGATTACTAATCGACGCCGCGGTGAACGTGACACACATTCGATTTTAACCTCGACGAGGAGACAGAGAACGAAACATGATTCCGCGTATTTTAAGAGACCAAACGTATTTTCAGATGTATATATATACACCTCTATTACTCTCACCGGTATCTTTTTAACACGTATATAAATATGTATGTGTGTGTGTGTGTGTATGTGCATACCTATATGCCATAAGTCAATATTTGAATAGAAAATTGACATAAACTAAACAATTTCGCTTTTAAATATCCTAATATTTGAACTGAATTTTAACGGAAAAAAATTGCATATAAATATTAGGTTGGTGGAAAAAAAATGTCGGATTTGCTCCATTAAATTGTGGTAAAAAATCCGACATTTTTTTTCCACCAATTTAACCTCTTAGGCATTATAGTGGCTTTCGCGAATGTCATCTTTCTGTAATTAATCAATATATATTATTAATATTATATTAATTATAATTTAATCCTCAAACACTTCATTCCAATGTACTCGTGTAAAAAACACCATTATCCGTCATACAATGCAGTGTTGTATTATTTACACGTAATTCGCGTTGAACTGCGTCGAAACGAAGAAACAGCCCTGCGCAAAATTCAGCCGTGCCTAAGAGGTAAATATATCGCACATATTCGGAATATATCTCGAATTTATAAACGATAAGGGAAAATGTAATATTTATTTAACCGGCCATACCGATAATTGCCTACTAACGGTGAAATTAAAATAAAAAGAAACACGAAAGAGAAACTGTGAACCATCGGGCTTCTTCGCTTTTTACGATCTTCTCGATGGGCTCGGAGAGTATGTGCCCTCTTTGGTGACGCCATTTTTTTTTTATCAACCACTACTACTACCGTCAAAAAACCCCGTAAACGACAATCGTAAAGATTATTCGAGGAAAATTCTAATTTCTTATTTCGTAATAATGTTTGTCTAAGATAGGACTAAAAGGAAAAAATAACAAAGAAGAAGGTTTTTCTTTTGTAGATATTTCAAAGATATTCTCTACGCGTGCTTAAGTTGTTTAACGTGTTTTTCTAGGTTATAAACGTTGTCTTTTTGATATCTGTTTCGAGGATAACTATAAACCTTACCTACTTTATATTAATACGATGATAGAGTACTTTTTCTACAGGAAAAGAAGCTCCTTCGAAAGAGGAATCGTATATACTTAACGAGGCCAATGCACTGTTAATCGTTTACGAAAAGTAGAGAAGGAAAAAAAAAGTAATACGAACGAAAATAAGCGCGCGAGTTTCGGAAATATGTATTTAACTTCCAATCAACGTCTCTACTCTTCGTGATATCGTGAATAACGCAACTATCATGGCGGTCGTAGCTTGAGGTAAGCTTTTGTGCAACAATGTTATTGGATACCATTTTATGAAACTTATATTTAAAAAAAAAAGAAGAAAAAAAACAAGTAAAAAGAAATATACAAAATATTTAAAAATATTTTTTAATATTTTTAAAATATAAATATGACAAACGATAAAACAATGGACAAAATTATGAATATTAATAAACATATATATATATATATATATATTTATATACATATATATGTATATATAAATATAATCATAATATTTAAAAAAGAAAACATACCCACACCGGTCTCGTTCCGTTGCTCCGCTTAGATTTGTACTATAAAAATCTTGGAAGGAAAAAGAGATTGTTTCCTATCTTCACTATTAAACTCCACTGTAGCACACTGTATTATTGTATATATATATATATATATATGTATTTCGACGAGACCAAGATGACCGAACAGGACGTTGATATTTTTGGGGGGAGATTAATAACTATAGCAATGGATAATGAAAAGAAAAAAAGAAAAAAAAAAACAGAAAAAGGTTATTTACAATAATAAAAGCAAACTAGCTCGAATAAAAAGATTAAATTCGATCATATTATTTTCCGATGTGGAAAAAAAAAATCAAGAAAGAGGGGAAAAAAAAGTCAAACTAATGTAAAAAGCGAAGGGAAAAATAGCCGCGACGCCGGCCCTGCTCTGACGTCCAGATCACTGACCAATACCACTCGAAGCTGACGCGATACTGAGCGAGCGCGTATCTGGCAAACCCGCGACAACCGGCTCTGAACTCTTCGACTATCTCCGGCTAACGCTCGGTTAACTTCGGCTGCATGAACCTACACGAAAATGCTTGCACTCCACCACTACTTGTTACTGGAGTCTCTCTCTTTCTCCGACTAACAACTCGTATGGTCGTGTATTATACATAGAAATATATATACGTGTATGTAGTAAGTATTTATATACATTAAGAAAGTACTAACACATAGAGGATAAATGCGAATGTATGGGAAATATCCTATGTGCGCGTGTATGTATCCAATATGTGCCGACGCGTCCGAAGGGTATAGGTACGCCCACGCAATTTTGACTCCGTCGAGAGATCTCGGAGGGACGACTATGTCCTTACGGGCAATATCAAGAAAAAGGATCTGCTCTCTTCTCTTTAACTTCGATCGAGAAAGAGAAACCTTTGCGAATGTTTTGCTTTTCTTATTCTTATATATATATTCAGTTAAATATAAAACTATAAACAATATATATAATATAATAATATATTAATACATTAAAATATATATTTATCTTTATCCCTAATAAGTATGTATATATATATGTATTTATTTATATTAAATATAAAAATTAATAGATAAATATATATAATTTTTCTTTCATTGCAGCGAGCCTTTGTTATGACGAGACGCCTTCGAATGCCTTGTCAAAGTTTCTTTTGTAATTCATAGACAAGTTATATTCAAGAATATTACAGCACTATTAAAAAATGTTCGGAACGAGACGTGATCTCTTACAACATCGATTAGTTATTTCTATTTAACATTTCTTTCAGTACCAACTTGCTACTGGAATTCTCCTTCCCCCTTCCACTCAACTCGTCTCACCGTGCATATCAATGTTTCAAGAGCCGGATCTTCAAATTAATTGTATAAACTGTTACGCGAGTATACTTAAGAATCGTAATAAATAAGACACCATGATCAACGATAATACTTGTCGGTAACGACAAGTGGATCTACTTTGTGTGATAAGAATATAATTTAGAAATTATCGATGTGTGTCTTCGTTATCGATATTGCTACTGCTACCAAGTAATACGAAATTACTGAAATAAATGTATAGATTTGTTAATAACAGAAAGAACTCGAGAACGTGACAGTAACACCAAGGCGTATAACAAAATTACACGGCATTACCAAGCAATTCCCGACGTTAAGTACGATATTCTAGTATGTAATAGAATATAACAGACTATAGACGTTTGTAAATCGTGAAGTTTGTGATCTTAAAAGCTAGTAAAATAAGAATTGATAGTTGACGAAGAAAAAAAAGGAAGCGGTAAAGGGAAGATAGAAATAAAAGTATAATGTCTACATAGGTATTCATCAGTTTCAATGGACCCTATATACCTGGGATGAACTATAATTTCACGTTTTCCGTATATAAATAAAACTTTCCAACGCGCGCGTTTATAATGCGAATATTTAATGAAATACGTTCGCGTGCTTCGTTTACTTTTCGTCGAAATGACGAAAAAAAAATTTAATTCAAAGTGTACACGCGATCATAATGTCATCGACAACTACCCAACTTTATATTTCACGTGATGAAACAACCCCTTGGTGTATACGTCGCAATTCTCATTAAATGAAACTTTCTGAAAAGGAAAATATAAAATTGGTTAATTGGATTGAAAGATAATAAGGGTTAGATTTTATCCTCGTTGAGGGCAAATCATATGAAGAGGATATCGAGCCAGAGTATTTTTAGAAATAACGGTGAACAAGAAAGAACAGATATCACCGTATATATTTACGTATAAGCGACGAAGGTCTGCTTTACGATCAAGGGGGATGAGAAATATGCAAATGCGTTATAAGGTATTAAACGTTCGCACGAAAGATGGAAAGTTAGTCGTATTCTTAAAGCTAAATATACCTATAGTCCAGTCAATAAATCTATTTATTAAGTTACATAAATCTATTTATTAATTATCTGAATATTAAGAAATTAATAAGAATCTATCATTAGAAATAGATAACAGCTGTTCAAAAGTAGAAGAGGTAAGAAAAATAGATCAACGATACAAAAGTAGGTCACTCGTAAGAAAAATAGGTCAACAATATAAAAGTAGGTCAGCTGTACAAAAACATAATAACAATTCCATACGTATTGAATATATTGAGAGAAAGATAGGCAAAGGTGTACGTCCAAGTCAAACGAGCTCAACATCGGTACTGCTAACATCTCTCGGTGAATTCTAGGAAATTCGTTATATATGAAATACACAGAAAAACATTTCTTAATTACCGGCTTAGTCGAGCATTCAATGTTTTGTTTACGTTCGGTACTCCCCGTCGTTATTCGGTCGGGGTCGATAATCGACCGTTGTCATTTCTATTGTATTACGAATTTCGTCGTTAGATTTGTTATTGACATTCGTATATATTCGGTACCTTTCGTATGTATTCGTAACTACTCTTCATAATAATCGTTAGTCTTCTTCGAGCGTTGGAAGGAATAACAAGGATATTACTTAAAGTATTTAATTTATTTCGCGTCAAGTATATTCGCGTGTGCGTGTATTCTTCTTATGCAAGTGATATGCATACGTGAACGAATGTGTGTAGTGCTGAAAAGTGATATATACATATATGGATACTTGCAGTTATGGATTTAAGAACAAAGTACATCTAAACGTAAGCTGACCATAATTTTTAACCTTTTTAACGTTTGACCACGGCGTGGTAGAGTTTAGTGTTAAACATATTACATGAATGATTTTTAATAAAAATAAATTCTGATAGGTAATCGTAACGTTGTAGAATTTTTTCAACCAGACATTGTATTGATACGCGTTCATAATTCACACGAATAACTTTCATTGCATCTCTAGAACTGAAAATGATTTTAAAATATGATCAAGTATCGGATTTATTTCACAATGATGCGTAATCAATTATATCTCGGCTAGTTACCGCTCTATTCTTTTGATTTATTTTTCAAACATTCGAGTATTTTCTTTTCTTTTCTAATATACAAACGCGTCTCGACTTTTTAACGTATATAAATTTGTTTCTATTAAAAATATAGTTCCTTATTTCATGTCAAAATCGTATTCGTTTCTCTGTTTTACCCATAACTAATGAAAGCATCTGAAGGATAAAATGATTATACATACATATATATATAACATGTATTAAACATTACATACTATTCAACTTACTTTAAATATAAAATAATTTCAATATCTTTTAATTTTATACTTTTTGAGATAAGTGCTACGAACCGAATGTCGTTACTAGATTAAATTATTAATAAAAAAATGCTTTCCTAACTTTTACTTCTTTGTGATAAATCTTCTGTTAGATTTAGACACGCATGTGCACGCACATGCTCTGAGAATAAGATCTACGAATAGCGCATGTGTAACGAGAATAATATTCGAGATTAATAGAATTTATCCCCTCCGATAATCATGTAAACAACTTTCGAAAATAAAACTGTCATAGATGATATCAAGCCAGTCTAACAGTGGATTTGATCTAACACATGTATGTATTCTATACATGTAGAACATAATTTGTTAAATAACAATTTCATTCTTGAAGGTATATTTATATCATTCGTATATGGCACACATTAGAATTTTTCCACTTTGGAATCCTGCATGAGGATATTAAATTTATTATATTTATAAATAACAAACACTGCTATACTATTTTATAATTTTCTAGAAAATTCCTCGTTTTACCCAAATAATAACTACTACCCTTCGTGCATTATATTAAGAGAACAACTTCTTATAAATCAACGAACAACTTTTTGACGAAAATATTAAGAAGAAGAAGAAGAAGAAAGAAAGGAAACATAAGAATTTATTAAAGACGCAAGAATAATAATAAAAATAGTCGTGTTCGGAAGGAAGAATCGAGGCCAAGCGCGTTCTCTTATGATCGATGTTAGGATTCGAACGAGCGAACGAACGAACGAACGAACGAGCCGTGAGTCCGCGTTCGTGAGATAATTATGGAAATGAATTTCGATCGTTATGGGGGCGTGGACTTACGGGCTTCTCCGTGACACGACCTAACCTCAACCGGAGAAGCAGGAGGAGGGTCAGCAGTCCGGCGTAATTTTCTTCAACAATTTTCGTGCCTTCGTACAAACGTTCTCCATAGGTAGTACCATACGTATGTAAGTACTTAAGTTGTACACATGAATCGAACGGTATGTAAGCATGGTGTTAGCGAGAACGAACCTTCCAATAATAATCGCATATCTTCGGGAAGATATCTTTTAAAATCTTTTACGGCTGAAGCCAGTAGGTTCGCTCTGTTCATAATTCACGAATACAATTGGAATTTTAGACCTAAAAAAAAATGTGGAGGGTGAAAGTATTTAGGTAAGTTGCTTCATGGTAAAGCGCGGATGCGACACGATCGTTTAACAGCCAACATCTGATGAGATTTACGCGCGATCCTCACGCATGTAACCGAAGGGAAAGAGAAAGAGAAAGAGAAAGAGAGAGATAAGAAAAAAAAAACTCCTGCGTATTACGATCTCGCATTTGCACCGGCACGGAAGACCTGTAGGTACGGCTATTTTCAAGCAACGTAATTAAATTATTTAAAGATCTTTCTACAGCGACCCGTAATTCACATATTACTTGCTCGAGCTTAAAGAAAAGGCTTCCCTTGACATTTGGGTTTAATTTAAAGGAACTCGCATATCTCTCTTTGCACGTACATATTACATAGAAAATATTTGCGTTGTCATTTTACAATTAATATCACCTGCAAGTGAATAAATCTATTAAGAAATGGTAATTCTTGTAAACAAAAATTTTTCTTGTAAATAAAAATAAAATGATTCAATCAATTATAAATACGCGCCATTGTATTTCTGTTTATTTTTTAATAATTATTAAAAAATGAATCTCCTACCGTTTTCTTTATCTGATCGTTGCATCTTGCAACGCAATGGATCTCTCTTCCGGCTGTTCGCATGAATTCATCGAAAGTGGACGCCCACGAGTTATACGTATATATTTAAATACATACTTACGTAGTATATAGAAGGAAGGGTGTCCGAGAATGAACAGATCGAAGAGGTTGCTCTTGCTGTTGAATACTCTGGCGCTTTCGGTACCGTTATCGCAGCTAATCCTTACTTAAACCAGTCACACGAGAAAATCTTACGTTCGGCAAAATTCTAAGTGGTGCGACTGGTTTATCATTGGCGACGATGGTTTATTTAAACTCGATGCCCGTCGACGATGGGGGAAAAGTCGTCAATCCCGATTCATCTTCCAACTATGATATTATACGTACCTATATACCATGAGGATACACCCCTTTTTCCATTGGTGTTCATCCATGCATAAGCGCGATTTCCTTGATTTCGCGAATCAGCTTATCTACTCGCGAATTCTTTGACCCCCGCGTAATCACCTGCCACAGCAACTTGGCACCGATCGCTTCAATGGCTTCTTGACAGACTACAACACCAGAGAGGAAACCTGTTTGTCATGTACCTCGTTCTCTGGATATATTAACAGCACTCTGTTGCTCGCGAGCAATGGCTTGCACTTAAAGGGAACTGTGTTGCCTGTTAAATATGCGCGCACCCAGCAACGCCGTATGCGACAATAGAACTTATCGTCTCGACAAATGTAACTCCTATATCTTTTTCTCTCTTTTTCTCTCTTTTTCTCTTACCTCTATACAATTTCTATAGCACAATTTATTTGTATTATATAAAATGTTTTTTCTTTTTTTTTAAAACTTGATCGGCCTCTTATTTATCTCTCGTCTTATGGACCGATCGAATCGCGATTAAAATCATGTGATCCAACAACAAAGCCAAAGTATTCCCAACGTCATGTAATTTCGCGACGTAATGATTCCGGAGGCGTCTCAAGGTCAAGAAACGGAAATGGTCACGCACGAGTAAAATAACCGACTTAAAGTTAGGTGCACTGGAGGTTTGTAGACATGTAGTAGGTGTACAGGACATTATTCCTGTTCTTTTTATAAACTAGATCTAGCAAGTTGGATTACAACCCTTGGAGTAAGATCGACGTGCAAGGAATTATAGACTAATAGATACTCTACACGAGCGTTGATAACGTAGAATGTGTCGTCGTGTTGAGAAGGTAGTAGCATTTCGTCACCACGTCTTGATTCTCTCTTTCCTTTCTTTCTTTCTTTCTCCGTGTGCGTATGCACGCGAGAATACGAAAGGGAAAAGGGCACATCGACGAAACTACGAAGATATCGTAAAGGATCAGCAACGTAATGTGTGCACACACGTCGAAGGCAGCCTGGCTACCACCACAGCTCGGGTTAGCAACCTTTATTTGCATACCGTATTATTTTCTGCTTGTAAAACTGAACAACCGGCGATCCGGTCAGCGGGAGAAACCTTCGAGACAACCGCCGTCCTTCTCATCCTCAAGTATAACGGCCGTTCTATAATTTTCCAAGGAGAGGAGGTACGCGTATATTATTTATGTTTGCAAGTCCAAATTCAAAACTCAACTATTTTCCCTTATTCATTGCCCGCGCAAGATATAAATAATAATATAAAAATATCTAAACTCTTTTAATGACTGTCGTATAAATTTATCGGATAAATAATAAAGAACTATTTAACAAAGTACCATCGATGACAGGTTACAAGATTTTAATAGGACACTTCGATTATCCCAAGACCGTTAATGACAAAACTAGCATAGGGTTCATCGACGTCCAATCAATAATTTTCCATCCTTCTTCTAAGGTAGACGCACATCATACCGTATTGTTGGCGTTGCCGCTTCACCGGTAATTACTAATTACAGGCTTCGATAGAAGTCACGGCTCCGGAAGTGAGCGCACCGCCATGATACCTAACACGCTACGACGTACATTTAATATCTCTCTCTTTCTCTCTCTCTATATCTCTCTCTCTCTCTCTCTTGGCAATATCACCTAATATAGAAACATCTTCGATCGCTGCCAGTCAAGCAACCCTTCGGTTCGACCAGGGCACTACGCTCCCTGGACCTTCGACATAAAAGCTTTGCTTTTTTACAATAGACAAAATCGAAGTATTTACTGACTCATGTATATAAATTCTAATACATACAAGTACACAAATAAAATAGAAATAAATTAGAAATGAACAAATCGTCTAAGGTATTGTATTTATATTAAATGACAATACATCTTACAATGTATTCGTGACGCCTCCTTTCGACATTTTGACGTTATTTAAATTGAATAGATTCTAACATAGTTAATCTTCTTCATGATCGCTTCGTATTTGAACTTTCTTAATGGTCGCTCGTTACTTTTACAATTATTACCATACATTGATAAAACGTCATCGACTATTCGATTATCGCATCTCGATCATTGAATCTTCCTTCCTTCTAAATAATATCTCACGCATCATCGCGTGTGTTCATTAATCATACCATTAACTGTGGTATCAATTGCGCGACGTTATTTTCCTTGACCCAAATACGTCAACACTTTTAAATACATTCCTTTCATTCTTAAATCCGTTTATAGATAATTTAATTCGTTAACCCTTTGCACTCGAAATATCAGCACAGCTGACGCGAAAATTTATTCCGATAATTTGGAAATTCTAGAACAACCGGTACGAGGATTTATTTGAAATTTGGTCAATAAATTAACATATATATATATTTAATTGAAGAAAAAGAAAGTTATCCTAAATTATTGTCGCGATAAATGATATTTGTACGTTTAATTTTATATTCTCTTCGTTTCAAACATATTCCTAAGCATATAAAATAGACAAATATAATAAAATTTTCATTGTAAGAACGTAACTCTTAAATAACAAATGGTAAATAAGTTTTCCTCGGATGACGAGTATACTCGTCGAGTCACGGTTAAGAGGTTAATAAATAGCCCTATATAAAATAGTGATCGATAGATTTTTCTAACTTAATCGATCACGTGCCGAATGACGATTTCGTTTGACGATGCGTAACTCGTATCGTATCTTGTTTGATAAAATGGTCAGAGAGATATCGTTTCTAGAGAGATACAAGATGATAGAAAGAAAAAGAGGCTAACTCAGTAGTAGTGCGCATAATTGTGCAAAAAGCGACAGTGGATCGATTTCTTCGTCGTTCCACGACTTGTACGGGTTCCCATAATAAGAAAAGAACTTGTCATGGCCCGCAGGTGCGAAAGATGCGAGAAAACGAGAGAAAGAGATAAAGCAAGAGACTTCATCCACTATTACTGCTCGTGTCGTTGTAGCTAGAGTGTTCAGCGATAACCGGTGGTGGCTAGCCTTAAACGACTTACCTAAAACAACGATTTAATGGTCACTGATCGACGATGTTGCTCGCTTGTCAACGTCAAGGAGTTAGTATCGTTTCAAGCATTCCCACGTCGATACTACTTGACGTCGTCCTTCGTACATATCCTACTCGTACGAATGGACAGTGACAATGTACTCTCGGCAGTTAAAATCACCCTTTCCATCTCGAAGAATCCATTTTTTCTTTTCTTACGTTATAAACTTAGAATCGGTTTAAATGAAGATATGCGAGGATAAATCTTAGAATACATATTTTTTTGTTCTTTTCGTTTAACGTATACGAATTTATATATGCCTCTACATAAGTGTATTACGAAATCATGCAAAAGCAAGTTTGATAGTGTTTAAATTACCTTATTATTTTGTTCTTATTTTACGTTGACGAAATATCAAAGTTAGCAAACTTTAAACAACTATATACGTACGTCTTATATTTTAAATCTAGGATCGTATATGTAATTTAGTAAAATAAAATAATAAATATAGTGCATATAAAGCCTTACTATATATATTTTTAAAAACACGTATTACATATAAATATACTTACATATATTGTCATATTTTCACACTTGCCATATCAAAGTGTCGTAGAGGTTGAAAATGTCCTCCAATGGTAAACCACAGAACGATGCAACCGCAATATTAATCGTTTAAGTCGTATCTGTATATATTTTTATTCATTGTTAAAGTGAATCCGAGTTTTGTTTAAATTCGTACTTAACATTTTTTAAATACAAATTAATATGATTAAAATATATCGATGCATTTGGATATAATTTTATATTAAAAATGATCTATTTACTCTAAAGCTAAAAGTATATTTTTAAATTGAAGTAAAGGAAGTAGATATTAAACACGTCTACCAATCGCCATCTTTTGTTTCCAAGCTTTACATTGAAAACTGTTGGAACCGTAGTATGTAAAAACAAAATATTATTTTTCCTTTGAATTATTGTCAATATTATTTTTTAATCGATATTAAATGTTTGAACATAATTATAAACTGTTTGATGAAAAAAATGTATTTTATTAAAAAAAAAAATTAACATAAGACACAGAGGGCGCTGAAAACATGTTAGGTTGGTAGAACTGTGCTAATCCGGCAGACACCAATCGACCTGGCAAGTCTTCCGTTGGAAGATTGCTCTTTCCTTTGACAAAGATGGCTGATCAGGTACGTACTTCAGTATTTGTTCTCGAAAAAATCAAATATCTTTAATCAGTAAAAACTTTAATAAAATAAAATTTATTATTTTGTTGCATTAATTATATTAGAATTATTTATTTATAAAAAATCTAACTTAACTAGAAAAATAACGCTGTAGGTTATATCGAAGTATTGGACGCTGCACGTGGTTAGGGTGTTGCATATTTGCAAGCGTGTTCTGTTTCAATAAACTCAGAATATATATTATATATATATTTTCCGATTAATTATTCTTTTATTTTAGAGTTTATTATTAGAGTTTAATATATATTTACAGAATGAACGTGCGTTTCAAAAACAACCCACGATCTTTCTTAATCGTAAGAAAGGTCTGGGACCTAAGAGGAGAAAGCCTATGAGATATAGTCGCAATGTTGGGCTTGGTTTTAAGACTCCACGTGAGGTGAGATCGCGTTATTTTTTTTATATTTTTTAAATATTTTTTTCTTCACTTCAAATAAATACTATGTTATATTTGTTTATAGGCCATTGAAGGTACTTACATCGATAAGAAATGCCCATTTACTGGAAATGTTTCAATTAGAGGACGCATTCTTACTGGTGTTGTACAAAAAATGAAAATGCAGAGGACTATTGTTATTCGAAGGGATTATCTTCACTATATCAGGAAATATAATAGATTTGAAAAGCGTCATCGTAACATGAGCGTGCATCTCAGTCCATGCTTCAGGTAGTGTTATTAAAAAATTGTACATTTTTTCATTATAGAGAGACTGTTAACATCATTTAATAATAAATGATAAAATAATGTATATTACTTTATCATATATATGTTTGTAAATTAGCGTATACAATGTTGTGTATGATGAATTTTATTCTACGACGGTCTTCTTAACAAATCTTTGAAGATATTAGAATTCTGAACAAGTTTTATTTAATCTATAATGGTACTTGGCTGATGAAGTAAACGCTTTTTAAACGTTCTTGATATTTTTCTTTTACAGAGATGTCGAAATTGGCGATGTAGTTACTATCGGAGAATGCAGACCTCTCAGTAAGACAGTAAGGTTTAATGTTCTGAAAGTTTCAAAAGGAACTGGTTCCAAGAAAAGCTTTAAGAAATTTTAATAAACTGTTTTATTCAATTGGGTAACTATTACTTTGCTTGTTTTATCTGCTATACATTTAGATCATTTTAAATTAAAATATTTTATAAATGATGATACAAACGACGGTCTTCTGAATATAGAATGAAAGACAATTAATTAAATTAAAACTGAATTATTATTTTGAAATTCTTCAAGTCTAGTTTCATTAAAAATTGTATCTACTAATTTTTTTTTTTTTTTTTTTACAGAGTTATTCTATGCAACAGAGGAAGAAACTCTGATGCAGGTATATCCAAAAGTGTACATTTTGGAAATTGATACATATTAATTACCATCTTGATGTATAATTCCAAAAATAATAAAAAGTTTATATAAAAACACTTTTGAAAATTGATGAATCAATTAGTTTAAAATTATTGAGAAATAGGAATTTGGACATAGGAAAATATAATTGAATATTATTAAGATATTTGTCTTCATTCTTACGTAAAAATTTATCATATCAAAGTGTATTATTTTATAATATCATAAATTTTAGTAAAGTAGCCTAGCAAAATCACTTATTGTCATAACTAATTACATTATTACGTACAATTTTGATAAAACCACTATTTTTAAATATTATAAATTGTTAAACTTACAATTCAATATAAAACAAAATTTAATTTAATATACATCTTATAAAAATGTGCAGTACATACCACACTCTAGATACTTTCGAATAAAAATTAAAACTATTATATATATTCTTTCATCATTAAAGATATAATATATATATAAATATAGAGACACTTTTAGTAATTATTATAAAGAGATTCTAATTTTTCATGTATACTTACAAACAGACTTAAACAATCAACACTGGCCAATAACAAATTATAGAATAGTTATTCTTACTTACACCTTAATATTGATTCATAGAAAAACATTGTTTAATCCTTTCGATACTACCAATTACTATAATTTCTTAACATTTCATGATCGTAGTGTACTACCTGTGACTTTATATTTTATAACTTTTCATCTTGTCGAACTTCAATTTTATAAACGAACATAGAATTATACTTTATAAAATGTCAGTAAAGTCTTATCTATGTAATATTTATCATATTACTCTCACTTTTAAAACAATGCATTTTGCATACTAATCCACGAATTTTTTTTACAACAAACGTATGTTAAATATTCTTCTGTTTCTATATACAGTAATCCTTTCATTTATGCAGTCTTCATTTATGTGGATTTACTTTAACATGCTTGTATTACTATAGCCCATATGTTATCATCATGCATCTATTTTTGTGGAACCAATTACCCACATGAATGGAGGGATTACTATATTTCTATATTTAACGTTGATTTAATGGTTTGTCTTAGAAGAATATTCAGTTATATACAGTATATATAAAATAGGACCAGCAAAACCTAAAAGTAAAGAAACTNTTATACTTTATAAAATGTCAGTAAAGTCTTATCTATGTAATATTTATCATATTACTCTCACTTTTAAAACAATGCATTTTGCATACTAATCCACGAATTTTTTTTACAACAAACGTATGTTAAATATTCTTCTGTTTCTATATACAGTAATCCTTTCATTTATGCAGTCTTCATTTATGTGGATTTACTTTAACATGCTTGTATTACTATAGCCCATATGTTATCATCATGCATCTATTTTTGTGGAACCAATTACCCACATGAATGGAGGGATTACTATATTTCTATATTTAACGTTGATTTAATGGTTTGTCTTAGAAGAATATTCAGTTATATACAGTATATATAAAATAGGACCAGCAAAACCTAAAAGTAAAGAAACTCCTAAAAGTTGAGTCCACGATAACCCACAATCATCACCAGAACATTTAAATGTGTCCATGAAATGTGATTCTGTTGCTTCACTTTCTATGGAATTAAGTAATTGGGCGTATTCTGTTTGAGATGTTTCTGGTATGTTATTTGATTTATATGTTGCTAAAGGTTCGCATACTGAATTCAGTATAATATTATTAATTTCTGTTTTAGTATGATCAATAGGGACAGAAACATTTACTAAATTTATTAACGATTGCACTCTTGTAACAGTTTCTGATTCAGGCTGTACAATATTATCATCTAATTTTTCTTCGCTTACTCTTAAAGTTTGATCCAAACCTTCAGTTAAAATAGAAAATGGTTGAATTGGCACTTTAATGAATCTTCTAGCATATATTTCATTTTCTTTGTGAATCTTATTGATTCTTTTCAATTCTGATATCTAAAATTAATGTATTAAAGATATTAACTAAAAAAAATTCATTTAATTTTGTATCATTCTTTGAATTTCATATTACCGTGCATCTATATCGTAGTGATAATGCCTGCAATGTATCCTCTGGTTTAACTATCACATTTATCACTTCCACTTTCCTCGGGGAAGATGCAGTACTAGAGCGTGGATGCAAAGGAAAATTTTCCTCATCTCCGCTATTTTCATCATCCGAATAAAGAAATACATAATGAGGAGAGCCTTCCTTCTGATTTCCACGCTGATATACCATTTGTCTCTAGGTACAAATTTAAATTAATATTATTAAAAAAAAAAAAATATTGAGAAAGATCAGAGAAACCATTAAAAGATTATAATAAAGGTAACTATTTTAATCTTAAATAAAATATATAACAATTCATCAAATACTATTACAAATCTAACCTCAAAGCTAAAATATTGTACTTTTATTTAGTCATATACACTTATTATTAATATTTTATAATCAGTATGTGAGTTACTTAAAAATGTATTATTCTTTTGATGAAGGTCATTGTAAATTACTTGATATTTTCTTGTCGATATAATATAAAACACGGTTGATCTGTCAGAGTAGATGACAGATCATCATTGTAAGCAAACGACAACTCATGCGCCATCTTTATTACATTATTCGGTTTTATTAAAATGTAATACAATATTCTATAAAACATTTAGTTAATGCAAGTACGTAAATATAATGGATTATCCAGAACATGGGGAAGTTTTAAAAGATACAAGCAGATGTGGTCAACTTCGAGCTAAATTAAAATTCTGTCTACTTGAAACGGACTGTTGCAAAAAAGTAAATATTCAATTTTGATATTTCTAACCTCAAAAATGACTTAACGATACAATGCATTTTTTATGATAATTTGTAAATTTTAACCTACTGATTGTATGTTTATACGAATTTTGTTCTATTTTAGGATAGACACACACACCAAGAGAATGCCTTAAGAATAGAGATCCAAGTGTGCCACAAGAATGTTATTCCTTGATGCATACATTATTTGATTGCAAGCATTCTATGGTAAGTACATAAATGTTAATAATATATATATACACAAAAAGTTGTGGCTCGTGATTTAAAAAATAATTATAAAAACAGGAGAAACAATTATATATATAATGAATTTCTGCCAAAGCATTTAACATTAAACGTACTATGACCAGTCAAATGACCGGTTGCAAAACTTTTGGCAGCATTTCTTAAAAGTTATAGTGCTATTTGATGAGTCAAGAATTCTTATTGCATAAATGGTATACTGTTTGTTCTATACATTGTAAAATATATGACTTTTTGAAGATGGGTCGCTTGATCTGTTGTGGTAGAAATAGGTATACATAAAACATTGGTACATTTAATGTTGAATAAAAAGTATTTATTATTTTCAACTTTTGGCAACCCTTTGTAAGGTTTTATAGTTTAGCATGTATCTATAGTATATGCATATGTATATGTGTGTAAGAAAACATTTTTATTTAGGATTATGTAATGGTTGCATGTAAAAATAAATCTCAAGCTTTAATATTGGCATAAGAGTAGTCAAGAGAATTTTGATCAACTTGTTGAAATGTTTACTCGGCTTTTTTTTTAGTTGGACGGAAGAAGAAGATTTCGAGGACCAAAGGGTTAATAAGTATGCGTTTACTTTTACCACTTGTTTGTGGTACGTGGAACGTGGTATAGTCATTTATTATTACGACATAATAACTTTCCTTGTATATAGTTTTATATATGTGCATATAGATTTAATAGACATACACATTGCTCATCATAATAAAGAAACATTAATTGTCCAATTAATAGTAAATATTAAAAACTTCAATAATTATATAACAAAGGAGGAATAAATGCAAAAGATCATTTTAAATAATGTTAGAAGTTATTTATTGTTAGCATCATCATTGGTATTCGTTGTACATGATATATAATAAATTTTTGTCTGGTTGATCGCATAAGTTCCAACGTGCCATTAGATTTCTGTTTCGTTCATTAAAAGCATCCACACATTTGCTGTTTGGTAAAGTAAACGACAGATCAAAATAAGAGACAAGTTTAAGAAAGTTCATAAGTGTATCTGTAAAATCGCTTTCGTTAAATGGCGTGCCTCTTGTTTTCGAAGCAAGGTATGAATATTTTATTTTATTTTATTTATTAATGAAATATCGTGCAGGCCAAGAAAATATTAAATTCTTTCACCCTTTCAATTATTTTACTTCGTTTTAATGACTCGACACGATCGAGCATAAGCATTATCTTGACTTCGAATGTGAATTGTATTGATGAACGACACAACGCTTGTGATCACAGTAAAGTCGAATGTTATCCTTAAAAAGTTAAGGGCTTGTTCTTGTTCCGCTTGTTTTATCTGGATTTTTCTGTTTATTTATATTGTTGATTTTCTTCCCCTCTTAATTTCCCCCCCTACCCCTTAAATCAGAGCCTTAATAAAAATCTAATTAGAAGGTAATGTTTGACGAATCACGCCTGCGCAACCCGTCCTAGCTATTGTCTGTATGCAACAAGCGTATATTGACTATACGTTTTTTTTTTTTTTGTTAATTTTTGTACTACAATGCTGACTTACGACTACTCTTTCTTTTATTATTATTTTTTTTCTCGTCTAAAAAGACTACGTATTTAGGTACGCTCTAAAAAAGTTTTCCTTTAAAAGCTTCCCGCTTCGTTTTGTTTCACTTTTTTTGGTTTTTTTTTTTTTTTTTTTTTTTTTTAAAAGACGGGAGTTGATTCGAAGTTCGAGGAATTTAATTTTTGCGGGTTTACGAATTCGGCTTAATGGCCCTTCAGTGCGTGCCATTTTTATCGATCATCATAATCCACGCTACTCCGCGAGGATCGGTATTCCTTGTAAAGATAATTACGTATAAAGTCGAATCTGAATATAAGTAATTAAAGATTGGCTTGTTCTCCTAAAAATGCTGCTGCTCTCGAGTTATCTAAATTCCATTAGAGCTTCTACGTGAAGTCATCTAGTGCACGTCTAGTGTCATGTAGCGCCTTTCCAAGATTAATTTCCAAAAAAGAAGATTCCCTTTTCGCAATTCATTTTGTGATATATCCCGTTGCCCGTTCGAGTATCACAGTTTATCGAGTATGATATGTTAATATTAGCGTTTAAATCGGTAGTAATAAAAGTGTTCTTTTTTTTTTTTTTTCTTTTTTTCCCCCGTACATTATTAATTATTATTATATGTATACGTATATGCGTTCAACTTAAATCGGCTGTTCGACGATAACGAACGTTTGCCGATTATGATATTGCTATGTGATCATATGTTATAAAATCGAAAAATACAAATGGCCAGTTCGGCGTAACTAGGCGAGCAGACGATAAAAATTGAGATACATAATTTTTTTTTCTCTCACTCAAATTTTTCGTCTAAAGCGAATACGTGCGAAGTATTGATTTTTGTTTCTTTTTTTTTTCTACGCTCCATTTTCTCCTCCTAATTATTTTACGCTTAATTTTTTGTTACTTTTCGAAACATCGAAAGATTTTCGAAGTTCCATTTTTCTCTCTCTTTCTATTCGCGTTATTTGATGGAACTTACAAAGACGATCTCGACAACAATTGTCTCGATGATGAAAAATTCGTCTCTGCGTTTTTTCGGTATGATCTGGAACATCTTACATTAGAAAAATCAGCTACATTCCTAGTATAAAATTTTGTTAGCATCCTAGAAAATCGTTGATAAATATATCGCCGATACGTTTATGTATGTCCTTATTAGTATACATCTTATCATGATAGCGTATCTTCGATAGTTTGTAGCAATATTCTTTGAAAAATTTGATAAGATCTATGAGATAGAAAGACAGAGACAGAAGAGGAAGAGGAAGAGACAGAGAGAGAGAGAGAGAGAGAGAGAGAGAGAGAAAGAGAAAGAGAAAGATTCAAGTTTATCCAAATTTCAATCACGTGTGTGTTTGTGTATACGCAGAGTAAACCGATAGATAAGGGATCATTTTGGCTCACCTAGTTACGTTCCTGCGTACGATATATAACTTGGAGGTTTCTGAGGAATCAGAAGCATACGGAAGGCCTGTAAAGGCCGGTGTATCCGCATAATCGTGCGCGCAATGCCGGCAGCAATATCGCCGCTGCGGATAGATTGTCTTGCAGTTGCGAACATTCGCAAATCAGTAGATACATCTTGTCACCCTGCGACATAGATTTGTGCAGAGTTATGCGCCTAAGGCCTACCGATTTCGGTAGATATCGATACATCATTCTGGCACCTACAATTGATTTTAATTACAAATATTAATAAAGATAATAATTAGATCATAACAAGGATAGGAAATTGATTGATTAGACAAATACCGCTCCAATAAAGCCAATTTTGTTCGAACTTCAGACCATCGTCGCCCTCAAAAACTTTGAAGATCGAGACTATGTAACCGGTGGACGGAATAGGTGGTCTCCCACCGGGTGGTTCCAACGGTGGTCTGGCTATCGTCGCAACTTCGTTGAATAAATCCAATGTATGACTAGCCGCATATCTAAGGTCCCGTGGGTCGAACTTCCTCAAGGCCGCGCATTGAACTTCGTTGTAAAAATCGAGAGGATCTGTGTTCTGCTTATTTATCAGATAGTACGTTATGAATGGGAAATCCGCTGTAACGGTACAAGAAAAATACATTTTATTAATGTACAGTTTCAATAAAGCAACTAATTTTATCTACATTGTTTTCATGTTATTGTAGTAAATTTATATAGGATATTCCACTTTGAGTATTTTCTAATAAATTGTCAAGTAAATCATAATATGTTATATATGTAATAAGATTTAGATAAATAATTATAGAAAGAAGACGTCATTACGTTTATTCAATTTAATATAATTGTATTAATTTAGTTAAATCTTGGTTATAAAATTAGAGTAAATAATTTATGGATCCACTTTACCGTTCTTTTCCATATTCGTGAGTAAAATACTTTGCGAAGCGGAAGGGGCTATCTCTGCGACGAGTTCTGCAGCGGTGTCACGTTGCAGGACGAGCGGTCGTGAAACAGGAGACTCTACCAAAGGATCCAAGGGTTCCAAGGGTGTCATGAAGTGTGCAAGAACACATTGCTTTGGGTCCTCTACCTCAAGAATTGAGAGTGGGCTTCCTGATCTTTTCTTGTCCGCTATTGGGGCGCTCTTTAATCATCAAAGAAACAATTGTTTTTAGAAAAAAAAAAACAAATAGAAATTATTTAAATCTAAAAATTAGATCAAGAATTTAAATAAACTCGAGTTGCAGGTTATTTGATTATTTCTGATTGGTCTACTACGTAATAGGAAGAATTACGTGGTTAGTTAGGAGACCGATGAGATTCAATTTTACTCCGCTTGCATTACCACGAGTACTTTCGTCTATTTTTAAATCCGAGACGTTTGTACGTACAAGGTTGATGCGCGTGGCTCTCTTTCTCTCTCTCTCTCTCTCTCTCTCTCTCTCTCTTCTATTTGTTTCTTTTTAGTTACGAACTTGAGCATTTCAGTTTTAACAGGTGCACACTCGTTTATTTCGACTATGGAAGTACCTGTATGTTCTGCTTTTAGACAGACCATCTTTCAACCTTGAAACAAGAGTTTCTTTTATTTAACTCACAGTAGCTCGT
Source organism: Mischocyttarus mexicanus (assembly GCA_023678845.1). NCBI lineage: Eukaryota > Metazoa > Arthropoda > Insecta > Hymenoptera > Vespidae > Mischocyttarus > Mischocyttarus mexicanus. The sequence goes on along the minus strand of JACGTP010000015.1, from coordinate 596,167 downwards.
TTGAAATCCGAGCCTGTGTAGTTTGTCTCGAGATTTTATTTCTTGTTGTTGTTGTCGTCGTCGTCATCATTGTTATTATTGAACTCGAAATAGTTCAGATATTCAATTGAATTTGATCGAGAGGACACCTACCGGTACACCAGCTGGTAGAAATCTTTCCAATGATGCGAGTGGTATGATGAAGCAGTCTCGGTCCAATGTGGCTAGGGAGATCGGTTCACCACGTGGTGGACTATTACCGGATACAACAAGGGGTGTATAGGCACCGGAAGATTTGTTACCGCTAAATGACACCTGGAAATATCGATAAACGAGTTCTTAATCGATTTTAATTATTTGATTAATCATGCTAGGAATCATTTAGGTAATTGAAACTTCAGATTGGTTTCTTCTACTTTGATTGAAAAAATAAAGAAGTGAACTATTAAAATGTTTGGAAGATTTTCAGTTATGTTTAATTTATATGCTACTACTATTACTACTATCACTAGATGTAAATTCTGTCAATGACTACTGCGTATATATACATCGTACATTGAAACTTTCCCATAACGTTAATTCTCGTACAATGCACTATATAAAAAAGTAAATGAATTTACCGGTAAATAATAAATTTATATAAATATATTCAATCAATTAATTATTGTATTAAATAATGAAAATATAATTAATTGAATTATCATCTTGTTTTAATAGACTGTATGTATTATTTTCATAAAGTTAAATTATTATTTCAATAGGTACAAACATTGAAAAGAAAATTGAACATTACGATGGTCATTTGTTTCTTTTTTTTTACAAGGGAAAATACTCGTACAACACGATAACGTTTAACGCGTAACGTATTAATCGCGTTTTATACGAGGAGTTATTTTTTACTTTCCACAAACATACCGATCGATTTTGATATTTGGATTTTATACCGATCGTGAGAAAATAACTCGTGTTACGCGATTAGTTTTCTTGAAAACTGTTCGTGACATTGAAAAATTGGTTAGAAAAGTACATCTATCATCGTAATTTATCGCGATAATACTATGTCTAAAAAAAGAAAAAAAAAATAAAAGAAAAATGATAAAAAGAAAAAGGAAAAATTTACGGAAAAGTAAAATAAAATTTCGCATGATATTGTTTTTATAACTTACGATGTAACAGCGTGTAATCTTAAACGAAGGTTTCTCGTAATCGACGATCTCGTACTTACACGCGTATATTATATCGATCCGTTCGTAAAACGGAAATGTTTCTCCTTTCTCGATCGATACTTATTGTTCATATTATTTATCTGTATATACGGGAAACGGGACATTATTTAACTATATGTAATACTAACGTTACGATTGAATATATTTTTTACATAAAGTTATTGTTTTTTTTTTATTACGCGATTTAATAGAATACAAGCAACGTAAAATTGATTTCAACAAATGGAATAGATTGATATTTGTAGATTATATTTTTCTTTCTAAATAAAAAATTATCAAGAAATACTATACATTGTCGACGCGATAAAGGATTCAAAAATTGAAATGACAGAAACGAGATAATGCGATAATAGGAAAATATTTTGCACACCGTCTAAACACAGTCTCGTCTCGTATTGAAATTTACTGCACGTCAAAAGATCCACCGTAGCGTGCAATAAGATAGGGACTTTGCGTGTCGTTTGATCTTGTGTAGGTGTAACTTTATGTTACTAGCTTGGTACACGTTCTGCTATTTCCTCTATAACTTCTCGTCCTTGTAAAATTATCCTCCCAATCGACGAAACATCGTAATGCACCTTCCTCGTTCCGTTCCTAGTGATTTGTACGATTCAAACGAAAATGATCTTTTATCCTAAGATAAGAACTTAGAATGAAGATCGTGAATATCTTTAAAGAATTTCTGTATATCGAATGTGCTTTGAAACAGGTAACATATTACATACTTGGATTTAATTACGACAAGAAGTTAACAGGAAATGTATCTTTTCAAAATTATTGTCCATTCGTTTCATAAATAATATTATTTTAAAAGATATTCTTAGTTTGTACCGTTTTTCACGATTCTCCCTGTATAATCGTGAAATTTCGATGATTTATTCAGAGACATCCTATATAAGGAACACAACAATGTATTTTTCCTAGCTGGAAGGACGATTCTATTCACTATTGACTCCTTGAACATTTCAAAACGAGACCCTTGACACGACCCTTTTGCTCTTGTCTGACTCGGTTTTCTCGGTTTCGTGATTCATAATGCGGTATAATAATTGCGGTGCAGTCATGAATCGTGTACCACGAGTTATACCTGTAACAATGTCACGCATAACGAGAATTCGATTCTAAAGTTTCTTTGGTTAAAGTGTACTTGCGTTAGGGACTTTGGCCGTAATGATATGATGGTACGCGTTTCTAAATATATAACGTAGGGATGTATAAATATATATGCACAGTTATTTATACGAAATTAGCATAACGCGTATATTAACACTCGGAACGTTACTGCGGTCGTCACGTAACTGCGATTTGCAATGAAATATCGTCAAGGCATTAATTTGCCACCGTTAAAGGTTTTTAACGCGAGTTTTATGAAGATATCGCGTGAGATGATACAACCGAGTCTTTAAAACATCTCATACATTTTCATCGGTTCCTTAACGTGAGTTATAACATTTACGTTATATACCGGAACGTGAATTAAATTAACACCTAATCGTATTGAAGCAAACATTTAAAAAAAAGGATACAAAAATTGTAAAACTTGACCGATAAAAATATGTATACGGTGTACACATATACGATGTTTGAAATATCAGAAAAAGAAGAGAAGAGAGAGCCTTAGGACGTAGGAATTAAAGTAGACATTAGTTGCTAGAAATGAGCAACTTGTTAAAAAAATTGCAATACCTGTCTAGAGGCAGTCGGGGTTGGCGGCTCGGACGGCTCCTTCGATTGCTGATTCTGCTTCCTTTTGGTCTGACTGGCCGAGAGTGGGCCTTGCGCTCCAGCAGAGTTAGCCCCACCACCTCCCCACTTGATAACATGCGGCCCAGAGTTACGGCGAGGCGAGGGACCCAGTCGTTCGCCAGCATCGGAATCGGGTGGTGCACCGAGCGGTCCACCTGTGGGCGGCGATAGGAAGAGATGAGTTCGATAACCGAAACTCTGATGCTCGTGATCCCCCATCGACGGAAAGTAGCCGAATTCCCTGCTGCGTCTTATAGCTCCGCGTCCAGATATTACCGATTGATTTCTTGTTATACCGTAACGGTTTCCAAGACCCAAGCTCGTTCCACCACCGTAAACTCCGCTTCCTCCTCCTCCTCCACCACCACAACCAACTCCTCCGTATGTCCCGCCGAGCTTACTCTCTCCCAATCCACCACCACCTCCTCCTCCTCCTCCTGATCCCGTTAAACCACCACCGGCACCCTTCTCCACGCCGAAGTTCTTGCGGAACATAAGATTCATGATTGATGCTGATCAACTTTTTCTTCCTCGGCTAGATTAGTTAGATAACCGATGACATGTATGTAACTTGGGTAGAAAGCAACGCAAAAGCAATGACGATGACGATACTTGTTGCTGTTTTTGTTGTTGTTGTTGTTGTTATTATTATTATTGTTGTTGTTTTATCGTGGTAGTGCAGTTTAACTCAGGTCAATGGTTTTTCTCTTATTAACAAATCATTTCATATGCCCCGTGTGTGTAATGTATACATAATAGAACCTGTTTGATGCACGATCCATCGCGCACCGTTAGACCCCGTTATTGACTCCCTTTACTTCGCAAAGGGAGTTATTATTATTCATCAATTGTACTTCTCTAAAACTTTGAATAATCATCCCTCCTATATCTTTACGCTTTGGTACAAGTTATCATCTTTTGATGATCGTTTATGTATTACGTTTCCTCTTACGAAACTACTTTTTGTTTACTTTGAAGTTACGTGTTGATCTATGCTGTGTAAGAGATGGATAAGGAAGAGGAAGGTGCAGAATGGAGTAAGAGAGAGAGAGAGAGAAAGAGAGTAGACGGTGGTATTTAATTAAAAGGATAGAAACTATCCAGACTATTCACTCGTTCATCGACCGGATACTTTTCGTCGTTGTTGAACCTTGACCTCGGTAAGTGAATGATGTTAAGGAAGAACTAGAAATTTAGCCAGCAGTACGCGCACGATTATACCTCCATGGACTGTCGACTTAATACTGCCAGATCTAACGTAATCTCTCTTCCTCGCCCTTCCTTCTTTTCTTCAACGAGCCAAATTCAAAACGGTTATACTACGTTCACTCGAGCAAAACCGTTTCGCCTACTCGATCACCACCTTCTTTTTGGAATCGTTTAGTTTTAACGAAAGCCTCCTTCTTATTTGTCAATCTATCTTTTTAATCTATCAATCCTGTGTTGGGTAATAATTAACATACGATTCAAGTGTATGTAAATTCAAAGTAATCTCGTTTTATTTATTTTTTTTTTTTTGTAACTTTAGAATAGAGAAATATTTTTCAAAGATAAAAAATATCAAAATCTAGATAAATTCGCGTTTAAGTTATTAGAATTAGAATCTAATTACAAAGTCCTCCTTTACTTGTTTTTTTTCCTCTAACTTAAGGTGTCACTTGCATGCGCCGAGTCTCATTTCGGATTATAAATCCAACGTCCAGTAAACTACTACCATCTGCTATTATTATTATCATTATTATTATACGTTGAACTTTCTAATAGTTTTCGTTGGACTTTTGAATGAAATCAACGAACAATTCTGGAATAATTCTGACAATTGTTACCTCGAGGGACTGAAATGTTATCCTATCGATTCAACGTGTTGTCAAACTTACCGACGTATCTACCAAGAAACTTTTTTTCACACTCGAATAATTCTCACTGGATCCTCTTAACTCAACTTTTTTTCTTTCTATTTTTATTATTTCTTTTTCTCTCTTTCTCCCTTTTTTCTCTTATCATCATTTTCTTGGCATGGGGTAAAGGTGTCTTGGCATGGTAGACAATAGTCAACGAGAAGAACTTTTAAAGCGACATAAGCCGAGGTCTGTTATGAGTAATAAGCATACAAAAATTATACACATAGACACGATATAAATGTAACATTCCTGGTCGTTGTTAGGATTACATTTTTGTATCTTTGTTTCTCTCGCGTTTATTTCTATCATTTTATTTTCGTTTTCTTTTTCTTGTTATGTTCTCCTAACACGAAAAACACCAAATTCGGTCACGTTTAAATGACAAGAATTTAAGATATAGCTTTTAGCCACGCTTATAGGAAAATAGACAAGAGGAGTAAATACACGGCACAATGATACACGGCACAATGATACACGACACAACGGTGGTGAAGAAAAATAATGTGGAGTAAAGGGAGAAACAAAAGAAAAAGAAAAAGTGATACAAGTTTTCCATTCAATGACGCATATGTACGACGTACACCAGATAGGGGAGGGGGAATAAGAAAAAAATAAAACAGACTGGCTGTTTATTTCTTTTACAGAGAAATACGGACACACTCACGAAGCACGTGTTCGACACCGTTAGATCGATACTCTATTGAAATATTCACGAGTTACGTGATGCACCAGTTGGTCTCTGCTCGTAAGGTCATCAAGGTTTCTTCTTGCCCCGAAGAGAAGGTCACTTTGTTATGCGGCCTGCGAGAAAACTGGGCTGAATCCTTCCTTCGATCCCCGGATCGAAATTAATTACGGCCCTGAAGGTTTTTAACGCTTAGCCTTGAAAGCGTACGAAGACTTAAGAGTGGCAGAATTAGGAAGGAAAAAGAAAGTAAGAAAGAAAGAACTTTGATGGGTGATTAAATGAATACAAAAAAAAAACGATAGAGAAAGAGAGAGAGAGAGAGAGGAAAAAGGAGCGATTTTAGAATCACGCTATTCCGCACGAATGGCACCCCTTCACTGAGAACGTGCACGAGGCGTCGCGACGCTTAACCAGGGCTGTAGAAAAGTAGGGCTCTCGAGACGGTTTGACCACATCGTTTAACTCTGACCATCTCTATCTCAGTTTTATTCAAAATCATTTTCTTTCTTTTACAATTAATGTCTTTCGTTCATTAAATTGTTTTTTCGACATTGAGAACGTTGATACGAGGTATCGATATTTTACATCAAAACTACAACCAATTTTTATCTTCATAAATAAAAAAGTCTATATAAAAATAATATATAATAATATTATAATAAACATATTTCTATAAAAAAAAAATATACTCGTTGTGTTGTTATTTCGATGCTGGTTTAAATAATTGTAACATTTGACGTGTTGATCTTGAATAAAAATGATTTGCATTTTCTCTAGTGTTAGTGACGACGATAAGAAGAAGAAGAAGAAGAAGAAAAAATAATACATAGTACACAAGTGTTATTTTTTTTTTTTTTTATTTTCGAGATCAAGATCGGAGGCGCTTCTGTCCTCTAGTTGCTTGCCAAAAGTCACTCCTGACGCACGAATCTTGGCACTCTCTTGAACGGAACGTTTCGCTCGTAGTTTACGCTTTGCGAAATACTAACGAAAGAAACAAAGGAGGAGGTGGGGGTCAGGAAGAGAGGAAGATGTATATATATATATATATGGGCTAGAAAAAAAAAAAATTCGGTCGTTCTTTCTCTCGTCACGATTGTACTATTGCTGCTTGGAAGAATTTATGGCTTGCTACTCTACTTGGCAAACTTCTGCGAACTTTAAATGCGAAACTCATTGGCCAGTTTACGTCTTGGATATTGAATTGGACGACTACTCGGATTTATTTCCTATTCCATCGAATCTCTTTATCTTTCTTTTTTTTTGTCTTTTTTTCTATTATATATCATCGAACTTAGTTTTGAAATGTTGAGATATTCTCTCGTCTTGCTTTTGCGTTCGTTCCAAGAATAAATACGACAGTTCTTAAAAAAGAATCAGAGATTTATTTACGATCAAGAAAATTCCACAATTTTTCGAAAGAAAAATTGACAAACTCGAATGCTAATTTTGACGAACTCGATTTGAAATACATTTTTCATTTTATGTTCATTCGCGTTTCATAATTACCTTGCTTTTGTGTTTTCTTTTCGTAGTTTACTCGTATTTGTTTTCTTTTTATTTAATATCACTCACTGCAAAACACGTTAGAGAGAGAGAGAGAGAGAGAGAGATTGTTATGCACTTTAAAATCGAGCAAAGATCGAATCGTTGAAGAAAACTTAACGCGTATGATTCTAAGAGAAGAGAGAAAAAAAAAGAAAAAATATAAAACTGGCAACGGGAGAAGCGTAAAACTTACGTTTTAACACTCTGGATGTATTTTATGGGACTGTACCACCCTGTGAGAACTTAATCTTGGCAAGGCAGCTTGAGAGAACTATAGTTATCGTGATATTAATAGCTATACTTTTTCGAGCATCTTAAAACACTGACGAATAATTCAATGATATATCTAAACGTTGATGAACTGTCAATGTCACTGAAAAAAATGATCGAGAGAGAGAGAGAGAGGAGTACTCGATCTTCTATATTTTACATTCTTCAAACTTAAATGATTTTAATTTAAACATTAGATGATCCAAAATGTTAAACAATTCCAACAATGAGCTATTCTCTTAAAAAAACTTTTTTAACTTATCCAATTGTAGATATAATATGTACCTACGTTGTTCGCATAAAAAAAAAAAAGAAAACAATAATAATAATAATAATAATAATAATAATAAAATATTTTGGTAATAAAAAATAATCCGAGGGGAAAAATAATTTAATGTAAATGACGTTGTTAAAGTTCGATGAAGTTCAAGTGCTCATCGATTTCTTGATGTAGTACACATGTTGTATGACAACGCTCACGCTATCTACATTCATCGTGTTCGTAGGGCGCGGCATTTTGCTATACATAGTCATTCGTCAGTGTACATACATCCTTGTAATTATTGGAAAGATGTTCTATAACATATACATATATATATATACCTTTAATTTATCTTTCGTATTTAGAAAATTGGTTTTTTGATCTATTTTCCTTGACGAAATACTCGAGGTATTTCGTACGAATTATATTCTAATGAATTCATTAAATTAAATAGACTCGTAAAAAGATTTCTTTTGGTTTTATAATCGTGATATAACAGATAGTTTTAGATATACATTTAGATATGCATATGTTATATTAAATTACTACAAATTGGATTATTATGGAGTTTACCCGAAAATATGTCTTATTAAATTTTAATATACTTTTTATATTAATAAGTAAAAAAAGAAATAACAATTTATTCTTTCGATAACATTGCACAACAACAAAATATTGTTTGTATGTTTTCTTTACTAAATTAATCAATTTCTACTATTTTTATGGTCTTCTTTGGTTTTAGCCAGTGGAAATACATTAAAATCAACTAATTTGAACCTTGAAAGAAAACTTTGTTGTGTAGTGTAATTATCTTATGTTACGAAACACAAACATTATTTTTTGTAATTTATACTCATCGTACTAATCGTTAAGTTTATTTTGTATTTTTATTAACAATTAAACAAATAAACTTAATCGCGATCGCTTAGACAAAGTTCTTCTAATTCTTAGAAACAAAAAGTTTGTTTTGAAGATAACGCGTAATAAGTTTATCGCGTAACTAGAAGGAATTTATCAAAGAGAAAACAAATTAGAATAAATTCGAAACAAAAGTATGCAAAGTTTTAATCTTCCAGTTTTACCTTTATAACGAATTTATTTCAAGTAAGTTAAGATGTTTCATTCTGTTAATTACAATTCTATTTCGGTTTACACGATTTCGTCTACAATGCTGCACTTAGATCTTCACGTTTTAAATGAAATTTCATTTCTGCGTTTCTGCGTTCGTTTTTATTTCTCTTTTTATTTATTTATCTCTCTCCCTCTATTTTTTTTTTTCTTTTTATATAAGACCAACGCGTTCTCTAGATTTTCTCGTAGGCCAACATTGACCATTACTCTTCCTGCTACCAAGAAGCATCGATTTTTTATACTCTAAGCGTAGATATGTATGCTACCAGAGAATCCAAGTAGTACGAATCAATAATTATACGGCTCACTATCTTCCCTAGATACTTTTTTTCGTAATTTGATTTAAATTTAAACATGGAATGAAATAATTGGACTGATTTAATTTATTACTCTCTAGTACCTATCGTAATAATTTTCAACGTTTATATTACTTAAACAGAGTAAAATTTTTCAATCGCTAAGAAATGTATGGAATTTTAATTGGATTTAAATTATTATTATTATTATTATTATTATTATTATTATTATTATTATTATTCTCCTCTCGAATACCGATTTAATAATTTTTCATTCTTTCTTGAAGTGAAAACTTCTTTAGCCGCGTTAGACGATTTATGGTAGGCGAAAATATTATGAGTTTGCGTTAGCAACATGCTAATACGCGCGCTTTCACTTCTATCGGTAGTCCTCGTGACTGCTTTCGATTTTTTTTTTTAATTAAAATATAACAATTAAATATTTGAGAATATAGCAGAAACAAATATGAATAATTATACACGATGGAAACGAATGTAAATTATTGATGGATATTTGTTGAGGAGACAAAACGACAAAATTAAATACATAAATCGATTATTTTGTAAGTAATCGTAGATACGTGATATTAATACCTCATCGATTTTACCAATTTACAAACATTCGCGTTCAATACGAATGTATATAAAGTAAACGTTTGAAGCACATGCCACTGTAATCAATTTATGCGCAACACGTAAACTCGATGAGATCGATGTATGAGAAACTCGTTCGTTCTACGCAGTTTAATTGGAATCAATCGTTCCTTTCACTCGAAAATCTTAAATAAGTATAGATAGATAATATTTTAATATAGGAAGTATCTATATCGATACTGGTAACAAATACAAACATTCATTTTTAACAAATGGCGCTTAAATTCAAAAGAAAATATTAATCTCTTTATGATCTGCATATCTAACGATAAATCTAAACTAAAATCAATTATACGTAGCCGAAGTAACATTAATGTGTCTGAATCATGCAATATAGTAACAGTAAGGTAACAGACTACTAAATATCAAAATCAATGATACACTGATATATAAATAATTTCAAATCGTATGAAAATATATTCCAACTTATTTATGACGATTTTTTCGCAAAGATTAAAGAACCATTCGAAATATATTGAAATAATTTCTTATCTATTATCTTTAAACAAACCACTAAAAAATGTCTATCGCGTTTTACTCACGCGAACCTCATGAATAAAACTATGGTAATAAAATCACTTTACTTGGATTTACTGAAATAATAGCTAAAATCTAAATTGTTGTAATTTTTTCTTTTTAACACCTGATAAAGATCTAAAACACGCAAAAGGATTAACGAAGGAGTACTAAACAAGCAAATAAAATCAAATAAAGTAAAGATGGAAAAAGGATATTAATTAATTGTAAAAAAAAAAGAAATGATCTCACCTGTATCGTACAAAGGACACGGCATGTAACCATATCGTTGTTCAGGATGTACGACAGATCTGTTCCTTTGTCCGCTAGTCATAGCTGCGAACTTGGTCACGTACTGCAAGAACTTGTCATAGAAGAGTAAAATCGTCGTGCGGATTATCGTTGAAGATTATATATTCTAGCTTTCTTCGTCTTCTTCTTTTTTTTCCTCTTCTTCTTTTTCTTAGCTCGTACGATGATCGATGATCGATCCAAATAGATCCTTTCGAGTTATCTCGAATCGGCCAAATGAAGGACAAACGACATCCTTCGATGGTCCTCCTCGGTACGAAACATTTGTTATCGGCCACGCTCGGCCACGAATTAACCAATTAACGAGATTGCCCAACTCTCGGTGTGTGCCAATTAGATGATCTGTCTTCTCTGTCTGTCCCTGTCCCTACTTTCTCACTCTATCTTCTTTTATTTCTTGGCGGCACACATTCACGCAAGCATACACTCGTACACCAGAAGAGACGTGTACACACAACTGACTTTGTTAGATTCTTCTTCTTCTTCTTCTTCTAAGATTTCGAGCAAAGGCGTTTCTCACTTAATTAGCACGAAAATAACTCTAGTCCTTCTCGAGTCGTTCTTCCAAGTTCGGTCAACAAGCACTGAACATAGGAAAAAGAAAATTCCGGAAAAATCTCTTTTATTATTATTTCATTCCTTTTATCTATCATTATTACCTCCTTCTCTATTTCGAGAAAAGAAGAAAGATATTGTTCGAGGAAAATGTGGAACGATTCTTCCGCGTTCTTTCGGCCGTGTCATCGACCGTTTCTTTTCTTTTTTCTCCATATTTTTTTTTTCTTTTTCTTTTTTTTTTTTTGCCTTTTTTCAGAAGAACCGGGGAAGATCATTCCCTCTGTCTCCATCTCTCTTCTTTTCTTTCTCTCAACGCGAGGGAAAGATTTTTCGCTTAGAGCTGCGACAAGGAGAAAGAGGTCGAACATGTTGGGTAAGATGGGATTGAGGAAAGTGGTTGGATTGTCCGAGAAAAATTTCTATTTTTTTTTCCCTATTGTTTAACCTTTTTTTTTTTTTCTATAATCCAGCATTAGTTCGAAATCACATATCGACACGTATACTGAGGATTTTATATATATACAAATTTTTTCCTATATTTATATACGTTATTTATTTTAAATAATTTATAATTAAGATCAAATTGTGTAATTTATATTAATTTGATTTAAAAATTAAAATATTTAGAAATAAGAATATATATAAATATATATATTTATATATATATATAATAATATATTTATTAATCTGCACGAAGTTTTTACAAAAAATCTAATATATTCCATATATATAAAAAGAGTACAGATTAAAATAGATATATTAGGTGTACAAATAAATTTCCGACGTTCTTATTAAAAAATTAAGCATTTGATGATTTTAAATGATGTAAAATTGCTTGCTGAGTTACTCCTAATATAAGTGCATGTTTTTTTTTGCGTTTGGCACGAATTTTCAACCAATAATATTTCTAATTCTGCGTATTCGTATACTTTCAGCCTTCCGTAACGTATTTTATCTTCGATGTCACAGTCTCTGTTCTTGAACTATAAAAACCATTCATGAAAACTTCTCTAACTTAAAAAAGCCTCGACAAATGCCTCTACAAGCAATCGATGCTCATCAGATGCAGATTTCTTTAAATTAAATAATTTAATCAAAAGTTCCCGCAAATGGTGCTTATTCGGCTCAAAACTCGACATTTTCGAACGAAAAAAAATATCTGTTATCGATACAAAATTACTAATATACCAAGATTATGTTGTCGAGAGATGTCAAACCTTACAATATGACATTTAACATCAGTCAATTTTAACCATAAGTTAAATATAAAGCCATATTTTGTTAGACGGCGGAAACTTATTTGTACACCTAATA